>JABFQC010000404.1:0-28237 GCA_022817085.1 Psilanteris sp. ZL-2020
CGTACGGTAGTAGTGGGCGGTTGGAGGGGTGGGAGATGTTTAAAAAAAGCATGTGTGGAATTTATTCCAAGGTCATTTTTTTTCGAAATTGCTTACAAATTATAATTAATAGAAAACATTCATAACAGTAAAAATCATACCTCTTATTTTTACACGATTTTTTAAAAATACTAATTTAGTAATAATAAAAAAATGAAATAAAATAATAATAATATTTAAACAAAAACAAAAAAATTAAAAAAAAAAAAAAACAAAAAAAAACGGTAGAGATCATTATTTAGTATCAACATACATACGCCAGAGAATGCAAAATTCAATAACGAAGAGAACTCTGTTGTACTAAATCGTTTTAATTTTTAATATCACTTTCCTCTAACCTACTTGAGTATTACACGAGATACTAGTTACGGTATATCACAAATGAAAGTTGTACAACAATTTTCGATGCTTTATATAACATATTTAAAAATTACAATATATATAGATAATTACATATATATACATTAACATTAAAAATTAATCATAAGGCGGATGTTTATGTTAGATTGAATAAAATATTCAGTAATTCAAATACGTTTATCAATATGTTTATAATTAACAATTAAATATCGAAACAATTTCAGTAACGCAATTTCTGTTTGTAGATTTTCATAATTTTAACATCCGTAAACAAACTGACATGAATAAAACTTATTAGAAAATAATTAAGTAATTTTATAACTGGGAGTGTGATAAATATAGACTTGAATTATGAATAAAATGTTATTCTATATTAGAAACATTTTTTTCATCATCATTGTAAATCAATAACCTTAAAACACATTCGAAACCAAAATGAATTTCAATATATATAAATATATATATATAGTTGTAACCGGAAAATAATACAGACAGTTTCTCTGCACCCAGTCTCATATAGAGATAAGCAAATATCCGAACTTGCACGCGTATATCTTTATAGTAAAAAATCTGATACAATGTATATATTTATTTGGCGTTGATCTTATAAGTTTAAAAGAACCTGAAATTAAACATAGATTGATTCGTACTTTAAATGCGCATCCATCTTGAATGTCTTGTAACTGAAAGAGAAACTGTCGCCGCGGACTTATTCGAGGGATATAAACTAACATCCGATTACCTAACTCTGTCCTACTAAAGTTAATAATGCAAACTCAATGTAAACTCGGCTTGTGCCCCTTAACGAATGGCTTTCCCTGGTTAATAAGCTTATTAATTAGCATCGGTAATTGTATTAAAAACTCTGGCTCAGTTACGGGTCGGGTCATAACCCCGGTGTCTATGTCTGGATTTCCAACTTGATCTCTCTAGCGTGTGCAGCTGCATGCCGATTACTCGAGTAAAAGTGCATGCAACCGACGGCGCACGGTGGGTTCAATGTGTCGCTTTCACTCCCCTCAAGGCACCGAGTGACTTATCCCAAGAGACCCGAGAGCAGTCGGATGATCTTTTCGCACGTGAGGTTCGAACGTACGTCCGGCCGGAAGAAGGAAGTCCAACTCGGAGTTGCGAAACACGAACGTCAAACCGTTCTCTGCAGTGGCTGCGGAATTTAATTGTTATACAGGTTTCATTGTATTTGTTTTACGATTTAATTAAAGATGAAACAATAATGTTTGGTGTTATACACACATATATATATAGATATGCCCTCCGTCAACTTTGAGAACTAACCCCATTTGAGCGCCTAATTGCGGATTGGGGTCCTGGGGCCCCAGCATCGTATTTTGCGGGTCCGTCCTCTGAAGCTTCAATATATATCCGCGTGGATTTGAGGACTGGCGTTAAAACTAACACCCGAGAAATATTTAACAGCGTGTAAATAGGAAACAAGATGGTCGTTTGTTCTTAACGGTCTTATTACATATATATATGTATATATATATGCAAATGTGCATCATAAAGGATCTTCGCAATATGGTGCGATGTATTATTTTCGAACAAAACGTATTTAACGTGTCACTCGAAGATAATTAAATTATTATTCCGAATATGAAGTGCCTTAATTTATTCAATTCAATCGCTATATCGAATTAAAAATGATAACTAATTTTCCTGACGAAACTGATAGATGTTCCAATCAGTCGTGTAAGATGCTTGACAAAAGTGTGACTTTCAATCAAATCGTCGAGAAGGCATGGCAAATGTGTTTAGTTTTAGTAAACTCATTCGTGAGAATGATTAAATAATCAACACTTAATTTAGATCGCGATTCGTATAAATATATCCTGCGCTTTTTCTACGCGTTACATGTATATGTTCTCAAGCTCCGATAATTCGTGTGTTCATTTATCCCCTCCCTTTTCTTCTTTTTTCCTTTTTTTTTATACAAATAAACCTTAAAAATGGCGAACGGCATATTTGTTTCGCGAGGTAGAAACAACGGGTAATCGAGTTAAGGAATTGATCAAATTTAATAACCGAGAAGAATGCACGGTAATAATAAAAATGCAAATAAAACGAGACGAAAGGTTTTCCAATTAGTTGTCTGTGTCGCGCGTCGGCGATACGAATCCCTTCTACTCATCAATTTCACCATCGTCGCCATTTTTCAGTGAATTCTCGCGAAACACAATCTCAAATTTCGCAAGTCCCTCCGGCTACGAGTACTGCGGAATTAATCGATAAAATCCATTATATCCTTTACTTCGTTACCGTAACGCGACGGAGTTGCAAGGAGAGACGCAGCTTGGAACGGAGAAAGAGCGCGAAAGACTGAGAGCGAAACACAGGGAGAGGCCGACGACATACCGCCGACGGCATTATTAAGCTGGCGCTTCGTATGCGATATTCGGTGTACTTTACAAACGCCGGACGCATGCCAACAACTATTTATACAAAATCCAAATAACCGTTCCGCGTGTACATCCTGGCCATATCCCTAAGTAGCTTCTCCCATTGATTGAATAATAACCGTCGTTAGACTTTTTGCTTGCATTTTTATGAAAATTATCGCGTTTCGCGTTTATTATCAAAGAATTTCAGCGATGTTCGTTTAAATATACTACGTGTACCCGCCTTGCTTGATAATTTGAAATGATTCAATGCGTTTTCGTCAAACTAACCACGAAAATTGTTGCTATATATATATATTATACACACCCACAGAAATATTTTGCAGATAGAAACAAATTTTGTTTCATTCAACAAAATAGTTTTCTTGTTATTTAACTAAAAAAATAATTTTGTTAAATCAACAAAATATGATTCAACTCCGATCATTTTGTTGATGTTTTTTATTTGAATCAACACACTAATTTTATAAAAACATATTAAACGCTTCAGTAAAAGTGTAAATATTTACAAAATATTTTATTCAACTCATATACTTTACAGACAAATTGACAAAATTCGCTTGACAAAATAATTTCTTTAATTCAGCTATATCATTTCCGTGCTTGCACGGAGAGAAAGAAACACCAATATTTAGAATACAGGAATATTGAATTTGAATAAACTGAATGTTAATTGGTAATGTGCTGTCAGATTGTCAAATTTTGTTTTACATATTTTTGACAAATAAGGTGACAAATGTAAGGTTAAAGCTTGATAATAATAAAATTCACTTTGTTTAATTTTTCAATAAATCATATGCTATCACTTTTCAATAAATACAATTTTTCATCAACTTTTTGTTAAATTCATTGTAGGTTAGAATGTTAAAACTTGACAATCTATTTTGATAATTTTTAACAAACCTTTGGTGAATTGAATAAGAAAAACGAGGATGTTAAATTTTAGTAAACCTATTTGTTAAATTATAATCAAAGATTCATACTATTTGATGAATAACTACGAATTTTGTACCAATTACAAATATAATACCAAATCAGTGAACTTTTTACTAAAAATTGATCAATTTTTCTCTCAGTGTATGTATAACGTACACGCGATTTTGAATAAATCGGTCGAGAGCGATACTAATTTCTTAACGATTCAAACTTTTTTCGTAGATTTGAATGGCAAAATCGTGCTTCTGGCTTTAATCGCAATTCCAATATAATGGCCTTTACTGTTGTTCGCGAGGTCAAGTAAACCAACGCACTCAAACACCATGCTCCACTTTTTACCACGTAAAAACGAATGAATCTCAATTTACCAACTAATTTCCTAAGTGTGCAAACAATCTTCAAATCGCGGAAAACTTGTTTGGGAGCGCGTTCGTAACGCCTTTTCGCGATGCTTGAACTTTCCACTTCAATTAATTTCAATTGCTACGAAATTTCTAATAATGAAGAGACCTTCGTTTCACTTCGAGGAGAGCCGTTTGGAATTGCGCGAATCGGAAAATTCGATTGAAAATGTTGTATCCCGTTTTCCGTCGTTCTTAATTGCTTTCCACGATGAAATGCGATTTTTTCTTTTACAACACGCAATTCGTGAACGATTGCCGATACCGGGTCCCGAGAACAAACGTTCTAATATGCTTAGGATGAGTCAAGCCGGTTGGTCGTTGTCTGCTGCGTCCAACATTATAAGCGAGGAAAATGCACAGAAAAAAAAGTTTGTCACATTTAGTCAATTTTTGAATAACTTAGTCACCGAAAGTATTAATATACGAACAAGCGATTTGATTGTCATACAGTGACAATAAAGTTGTTGAATAAGTCAATTTAAGGTTAAAGGTTGACAACATTATTGACAGATTTTGACTATTATATTTACCGTTGATAGATTCACTGTTTCAGACAACACTACTTTTTTCTGTGTGGTGTAAAGCAGCGGAATATTTTATTGATTCGGTGCTATGTCGCATAACGTACATAGTGTTTAATTACAATCTTTATACGTTTCCTTTGATTTAATTGACAAGTTTGTTTCGCTTTATACCACACTTGATATAATTGACTCGCGAAGCTTAATTAAGAAATCAAAAACGGCTTTCAAAAACATTTCAGCTCGACCCTGTATAGCAACCTTAATTACGATATTAATTACTTAACACGCATCATTGATATCTATGCTGATATTTTTATACATAAATTTGCTCTCCGTATTACATTGTTCCGTCGCGTATCCCGACGCAACAAGGTTTCTTTCGACAAAAAGAAGAAAAGAGAAAAAAAGAAAAAGTCGAAAAGCAAAATGGTCGGCGCATCAGTTGCAAAACAGACAATATTCCCACGCGCGAAATGATAAATATATATTGACGAGAGCGCAGACCGAGCAAGAATCCCATCCCTTTTTTACATTTTTATTTCGCTGCAAGTACGACTTTCTCTTTGCACACCTAACGACCATCGGAACGGTATTACAACACGCGCGACGAGGTCAAATTGTGTTCAACCACTATTTAACAAGCGGCGACACTGCAGAAAGTGTATCGACTTTTGTAAGAAAGCCTGCTTTTGTCTCGGTTTCGTCATCAGTCGCAGGAAAGCCACACAGCGGTCCGCCGAGTTGCTTTTCTTGGCGACCGAGAACATTTCGCGACGAGACAAAGCGCAGCTCGAGCGTTTCGACAAAAATTAGACAATTACGTTTATCGATTAGTCGGGACCTTCTCGCGTACCAACGAAATAAATCGAACAATTCGATAAACACAAGCATACCCTTTCCCCCCACCGCCCCTAAGTGCGCGTGATCGGCGTAAATAATTTCGCGACAATGCAATTCTTGTTTTAAAAGAGTTTTCATTCACAATAGCAGCCCCACCTTTGCGTTTGCAACAGCCTATTGTCGTGTTAAATGTGCCAAACACTCAAACTAAAATACCCTTTTACCAAACAGCTGGACTGTGAAATTGGAAACAAACGCGCGTTACGTTTTGTACGAATATTACGTAATAAATTGTAACTTAATTAATAGTAATTATCAATATTGTGCAATCTTTTTATCATTCCTGTTATACGAACTCTCGTTACCTTTTGCCAGGTTACGCTGATGTTGTTGAAATGCAAATTGTCGTTTGAGTTAAACGCAAAAACGTATTGTGTTTTGGGCCAAATTATTAATTGCATTCCGAAAAAATGAGTCAAACTGATTTGACCAGCTGTTAATTGGTTTAGAAATACCGCGAGTTTTGTGGGTCTCGTATGAACGTTATTTTAATTGGCAAGACGAAATATATCGATGATATAAATAATGCTCTGAAAACGTTCAGTTATTTCGCAAAGTTAATCGTAATAACGTAATAAAAAGAAAGGAAATTCTTTGTATATACGTAATCTTATACACTGAGTCACTATTAGTCTTCTTTTATTTCATTTCATCGTAAGTAAGATCATTGTACACCTATTAATTCTTCATGAAGATAAATGTACAAATAATACTTGTTAACGTTCATTTAATTTATAGATACATATAATTCGGTGATTTAGTCGATAGTTTATCTGAAGATAATGAAAGTTTGCTAAGATGCTGAAAAATGATGCTTTATTTGTATTATTTTTAAACACACCAATTAATAATACGTTTAACTTAACTTAACTTAACTTTTGTTTAATGTAAATATACAATTTAACGACGAAAAGTCTATATATGCTTTTTAGATATTGGCTTTTTCAATGCAATTTTTTGTCGGTATTCAACTTTGTATAAAGTATCGGCTATGCATTGAACGCGACAATTTTTCCAAACGTTATAAAAGTTTATTTTGAAAGTACGAAATATTAAAACAAGTTATACACCATCGTGTTGCTTATTAAATCACGAAATGAAATGATTCGCGGAGCATTTTCTTGAATGAATTTACAATTCCATTTCAATCGTAACAATCGAATCGGTAATTTACGTCAATTACAAAAATATAAAGCTCGTCCACAATTAAATCCTGAATAAAACTCAGCGGCGCTTTAATTGCACAAACATTATTCTCTGTTTAAAAGAACTTTATCCATATTCCAAAACTTATAACCCAAGCGTTGAAATTGGAATCTTACAATAGCCTTGCGCATTATTTAAGCCTTCCCTTAATCTTCTCAATATTATTCAACCACTAAACTCTCACAATAGGCCACATTAATCCACCAAACTCAAACTGATAATACCAAGATGACACGCGCAACAGTTATGTTGATTACGACTTACATGAATCAATGTTTTACGCGGACATATTCCAAACGGATCCGTATAATATCATGAATCATAATAGATATATAACGTTTACTTATGATTTTGTAATTTTATGTTTCAGTATTTTTATAACAATATCGTTATTATAAATGTGTATATTAGCAATATATTTTTCGATTGTTATTTATAATTAAAAATTGAATTAAAATTGTGTCAATGATGCACAAATATTTAGATATATACTATTTTACGGATCAATTTGTACTCAATGTACACAAAAATTTATCAGAAAAATATTCTTTTAAAAAATACATATAGAGAATATAATATTTAGAAGTAGTAAAACATTTAACCTGCATTGTATACATTTTTATATATAATATACACTCAAAAAAATAGTTGAATCAACTCAGTTTGAGTTAAAATAATACTTATATTTAATTATAATTTATATTACACAGACAATATAATTATTATTATGAAATTAATATTATAAATTATAAAACCCTATATTTGATTTAAAATAATCTAGTTTTATAATTATTTTTATATAAATTTTGTAATTTATAATCAGTTGAGTCGCATTAACTCAATTTACGCATTAACATAATTTACTTAATATATGACTCTTCAATTTTATTTGATTCAAATTACATTTATTTAATTCACCACTATTTTTAGCATTGATGCGCAAATATCGTAATGAATAATAATTTCCATTATATCATGTATGATTGTACAACACATTAAATTTGATATCAATATTATTTTTCGTTGTTTAAGTTGTGGGAGATAGACTTAAGCATCAATTTTCTAGTACATATATACATTATTGCAATTTTGAATACATCATTCAAATTATTCTCTTTTATTAAGAAAAATATCACTCGAGCCATAATGTCGTCGATTGTTCACGTTACACGTTATTGTGTTCCATGTGTGTAAATAGAAAAAATTTGCGAGGGCATAAAGCTTGGGGGAAACTCGAAATAAACGCCGAATAGGGTGGGCCTTATTGACCAGAGCCGATCTTGAAAGACGACGACGCGCGGACCCTTATTTCTACTTGGGTTCCAACCCTCGCTGGGAATATTCGTTTTCCGCGTCCCTCATTTTCGTTCTTACACCCTATCCGAAACTCCGCCGCGTTTCGACATCGAGGGTCTCTCGCAACTTCCCATTCATTCGCCCCAGTCGGCTTGTTCAGCTCTGCCAACAAGAATCGATCTAAACGCGCCTGGGTTTCACTCCAATATTTTTTTTTATCTTCGTCTGCTTTTGCACTTTTTTACACTTTAGTTGCTGATTATTGTCTGCTCTGACTGGATGCGTGTTTACCCTTCAAAGAAGTGCTACGCGGAGATGAAAATTTAAGACTTACGGTGGAAAGAAGAAATGATTTAGCAATTTAGTGAGATGGGAAAGATGTCGAGCTATAATGCATTGAGTGTAGCGAAGGGCTGTATATTTTCGGGGCAAATTTAGACGGGGTGAGATGATGGTCAACGAAAGATAAGAGCAAAATAGAGACACTCGTTGTAACGTATATTTTTCAATAACAAAGACGCGCGCGCAAAATTAATGCCACAATTTTTATCGGCTTACTTTATAAGCGTTTAAATTCGTTTGCGATAAATTAAATAAGCCGTTCGTTTAAATCTTGAAAGCCGGCGAAGTTTGCGCACGAATTTGAAATGCTCGCGGAATTTCCGTGTACTTCAAAATAAAATGACGGGTGAATAAAACAGGATATTACAGGACGAGAAAATCAAATCAGGACGAAAAGATGAAGACGTCAAAGCGACTGGAGTCTGAAGTTTGTGAATTTTGTCTGCAGACTTTATGGAATGAAATTTTATAACAACAAATTACGTTAGCGTGAAAATGATTTTTTGATCGGTTTTGTAGATAAATTTTGATATTAAAAGTTAGCAGGAATTTCAAAAACCATTGTAATATTTTAAAAAGTATTACAGTTTGTTTATGCACCTTTTATCGTAAATGCAAAATAATTATATCGTTTGTATATTATCAGCATTTGTAAGCTTAATTTTTAGCTAATTATCGTGAATAAGAAATTGGTGTATGTTATATACTTCTCACTCATCCAGTATATTTATATTACATCCATATGGCCATACAAACATTGCGTCATTCACACATTAATTTAAACTTAGATAGTATATAAATATATTATTTGAAAAACTTCAGTATGATTTGACAGCAAACAAATTGTTATTGACATATAGTAGTGTATGTTTGTTGTATTGTACCAAAGAATTATATCTGATCATATTTCAATCTAATCGTATATTCTTAAATGTACAATTATATACATACTAATTATTAGCAATTTATTTGAGTGACCATTGTGTTAAATAATAACGATAAATATTAAATAACTATTCGAATCTTCCCTGCAGTATTTAAAACATGAAAAGCACACTTCTGAATAGTAGATTAATTAGAGTTTACAGGAACATAATATAATGCGAACCATCATTATATGGTAAAATAAGTCATAATAAGAGATCTCTTGACGGCGATTGGACAATGGTCAGTAATTGCCGATAATAGAAGTCAAAACGATGATATCAACTCTGAACTTCGGATATCTTTGACAGAAGGAAGATAGATTGCACTACTTTTGAGGTATACGGCAAAATGAGTAATCACGTATCTGGGTGATGTATTGTATGGGAAACAGGACATCCCTCTCGTCTGACGAGCCACCCTAGGTAGGATCGACGTGCCAGTCGGTACGAGGGACTCTCGTTCTTTTTTATTTCTCCCATTCGCCACCCACGGCGCTCCAGGAATCCGAAATGTACGAAGGGACTCTTGCCAGAGCAACAAATTCCTGTTTCTATCAGGAGTAAATATACGAAATGCAGTTCCAACTTTATGTCAATATTATTCATCTTTATCGGCATTTCACCGCGTCGTTTTGAATTCCAAATCAACTTTTCGCGCAATTCAATTTGTTATGTACAGCGCGTACCGCGAAATAAAAGGTTTCCGTCCTGGAGTGTGGCAGATTTCGCGACTATTCGATTAAACCTGATTTCATATTAAGAATCCAAATTTACAGACAACTATAAGTTTTTTATCAACAAGTATGAATTAATATGCTTCTCACGACTCACGTCAAAAATCACGACTATATGATCATTAGAGTCATTAAGATGCTAATATAAATTGATTTAGGGTGAAATTAACAAAATTATAGTCATTTGAAATTTGGCCATTATCGAAAAAATCGCCGAAAATCAATTAATTTTAGTGAAAATTTACGTTTAAAAAACTAATATTGGTGTTTTGGCCATCGTTTTACACCTCAAAGTCATTCAGGAGTGATTTCGAGTCAATTAGAAAAAAGTCAATTTTTGGCCATTTTTGTCAAAAATCGTGACTATACCCCTTTACAAAAATCGATTTTTTGTCAAAAAATGAAAATTCGCAATAATTCGAGAAATGACTTTCTATCAATGGCCATGATCATTAGTGTCATTAAAATGCTAATATAAATTGATTTAGGGTGAAATTGATAAAATTAGAGTCATTTGAAATTTAGCCATTATCGAATAAATCGCCGAAAATCAATTAATTTTAGTGAAAATTAACGTTTAAAAAACTAATATTGGTCTTTTGGCCACCGTTTTACACCCCAAAGTCATTCAGGAGTGATTTCTAGTCAATTAGAAAAAAGTCACTTTTTGGCCATTTTTGTCAAAAATCGTGACTATACCCCTTTACAAAAATCGATTTTTTGTCAAAAAATGAAAATTCGCAATAATTCGAGAAATGACTTTCTATCAATGGCCATGATCATTAAAGTCATTAAAATGCTAATATAAATTGATTTAGGGTGAAATTGACAAAATTGAAGTGATTTGAAATTTGGCCATTTTCGGAAAAATCGCCGAAAATCAATTAATTTTAGTGAAAATTAACGTTTTGAAAATTAACATTAGTACTTTTGATTTGCACCAGAAAGTTATTGAAATTGTATTTGGAGACGATTTGAAAAAAGTCATCAATTTTTGTCATTAATAAAATGTTTCGAAATGAATTTATGAATTAAAAATTATAAAAATCCTATATTATAACAATATATCTTATATTGTGATTATAATTATTTCATAATTATAATATTCAAAAAGTTAGATCTCTTTAGGCTATAATAAAATGTAGCTGACAGTTCCAAATTTATAATTAATATAATGTACTACTCGCGAGTACTTTATTCAAATTGTGTATTATAGTTGAAAATTACGAAGGGTCTGAATGGAGCATGCTAAGTATTCGAAATAGTAGCTATTAAATATTCTATTAATTTACAAAACAAATGACTGTGGTAATAATAGTATGAGTCACAGAAGATAATAAAAAAAAATCTCACTCATACTTCTTGTCCGCAGCATTTGATTGTGTAATAAACTGTTCTTCATGTTAATTGACATCGCAACGCACACACGAGTATACAACGACGTGTCTCTGGCGGTGCAGTGATGTCGTCATCGTGCCAAGTCAAGCATGAAAATCGGTCCATTTCACCGCAGCTCATCAACCCCGCAGTCGTCTGCATCGCATCAAACGGTCGATCATATGCCGCGTTCCGCGTCAAGGCGCCTGACTCACGCGGTGAAATGCCGCGACCCAAAAAATTGTGGTCAAAACGGGCGAATCGGTGAACCGATCGAGCTTTATTCGGGATCCGTGATCTGTCAAAATAATATGAACTTCGATTAAATCATTGCTCTTCAATTCAATTTCTTTATACTATAAAGAGCTCGAATTCGAATTCAATGAAACATTCATGAACTGAATATTACGAAAACTTTTTAATTCCAAATTCAATTAAAACCGATTCTTCCCTCGCATTACGTTAATTAATACGATTACGAGCGTAATTCGAATAACGCACGCCGGATACGTTCGCGGCGCCGTATGCCGCGCGTCATTTTAATTTCACGGCAACAAAGTCGCGTTTTGCAGAATAGAATATTCGATTATTCGCAATGATTCGTATCAAATTTAACAGCGCCGATAATATTATCACGCGGATAATAGAGGAATTGTGTTTGGCGTTGGTGTCGGATTCGTAACAGACACTTTCTCTACAGACGCTTTCTACCGTGATTCCTACGCCTTTCGATTCGGTCGTTTTCTCTAGGGCTCAACCGCGACATATTTTATCAAGCCGTATTAGATCTCGCCGCTCGAAATGACCTCGCCTGAGTACATTAGTTCTAAGTTTAAAGAATACCGCTTTGGAAATTTCGCACTTTCGAACTTTACGTTATCTTTCACGAAAGTTATAATGAGTTTGAGGAAATCGACGTTCAGAGGCAAGTTTTTTCCTTACGTAATGGTGCGGTTTGTGGAAGGGAAGAACTTGTCTTCTGCGAACGAAAGAGATTAGTCAACGCGTTCAATTCGAACGCAGTAAATAAGTAATTAAACATTTGAGAATAAAAGTAAAACTTTAGGGTGTAATAAAAATAAATATATGTATATATATATATATATATATATCTAATAAACGCAGCAAAACCAGTTTACGAACAAAAGATTTTGAATGAAGGGTCGAGCGGTGTGTCGCATTTTGCAGATACTACAGTTTTAGCGAATAAAATCCGAAGAATTGAACAACGCGATAATAACGAAACCGCTCGCTTCCGGGCAAACTGCAGAATCCATTCCGTCGTATTAAAAGTCACCGTTGAGGGCCAAAAATTGCACGTTGATTGCGTGTCAGACGCCGAGGGAAAAGCGCAAAAGAAAAAGGACACGGGGACAAGAATAATAACAACAGCGGGGAAGAAAAGATTCCAGTGGATTAAGTGTGTGCGCAAGTGCTTAATAGGTCCGTTTAGCAATCAGTTAAGCGCACAAAAGGAGCGTATAATGACACGCGTGTTTGAGTTAAAAAGCTCTCGCGATGAATATGGAGTAAAATTGTGACCGCTCGCCTGGAGAGGCGAGCCGACTGCCGAGTGGCATAATGGAGGCTCGAAAAGGAGGCGAAGTGAGGTGAAGAGAGCTGACCTACTGTCGCAAGTGGCTCAGGGCCGTGGATGTCCAAATCGCTTCCCCGCCCTCCGCAAGATCGACCCATCATCCGGTCTGTGAATGTGTACATTCGATGCCACACAATTATACATTTATTATTATGGAAACATAATCTACGCGATCGACAGCCTCCGTCCCCATACAGCGTGTGCTTTCTTTCCAGTTCGAGCTTCGTACGAGCGCTTTGTACATTCGGTCGAGTTTGTGCCGACACACCTACACGGCTCACACGCGCGTTACAAAAAGAGATCGATTTCTAAAAAATAATAAAAACCGTACAAAGTAGATCGGACGAAATTAGATTACAACTGTGAAGTTGAGGTACGTCGTTGCGTCAATTGTAACCGAGGCTTTTGAATGCGTTAAATAACTATTTGCACGAATTCGGAAATGGGTTGTCTTAGTTTTTATATATATATATGATGCAAGGTTATATATGTATATATATTGATCACATAACGTATCTTGCGTGGCATTGAAATACATTTGTTTTTCGTTCATAAAAAATTCAAATTCAATTGTGTCTGTTTCAAAATAGGTTATGGTGTCTGAAAGTATTATTTTCTTTTAATATGTGCAAAATGTGAACAAATAAATTGTTATTGTCCTATTTTCCGAATACTATGACTATATTATGGCAGGTCAGTTACCGTGATTAGCTTAAAATTGTAAATTTATATTTGGAATATTTCACGTTGCATATGGCGACGTCGTATTTGAATATAGGATTGTTCTATAACTGCACAAATTTTTATAATAGAAGAGTTATAGTATAAATTCGTTTATGATTAAGAAATTAATCATAAAAACCGAAAACTTTAATTTTATGCTGAATAATGAGGTAGCGGTCGAGGCAATTAAATTAAACTAAAAGCGTTAATAAAGTTGATTATATTTTAATTGACCGATCGGGTATATACTTACGACTGTAATTGGTTTATATTTTTATTTGTAGGTTTTGCTTGTGTTATTATTAAATAATATATTAGAGATTCTTTATTAATTTGCCACACCATATAATTTATTATCGTACTAAAAATCCCATTTATTTTTCAACCGAAAAGATTTCTTTTTGTTATGTCAGTGATTGATGACTCTTAATACGATTGCAATTTAAGAATGCGATTTTCAAAAATGTATAGCAAACATTTTTCTCTCAGCTTTTTTGGTTCGCCTTTGGTTATATTTGCTGTTCTTTATAAGAGAACAACTTTAAAGTTGTTCACACGGAAAAGTCTTTTTAAATGCAAATTTTGCTGCTTTAAGCATGCATCTCGTTGATTTGACTTATTGTCATTGGTATTTTTGTTTTAATTACATCGAAACAAACGAATTATTTACTTATTGACGAGTCAATTAATGCAACAAAACTTATATAAAACGTATTGATTATATCGCCGACTGAAATAAGAACGATTAAGATTATTATTTATTTATTTAAATCAATTCGTTTTCATTTGCATAATGTAAATACCAGAGTAATTCCAATTATTACCATATGTAAACACAGATAAAAATTATGAAATTAAAAGATTTTAAAATTTTATCGCTATATGAATTTCATTTGTTCATTTCGATGCAAAGAAGAAAGCGAGTCGGTTATTAAATAACGTGTATATATAATTGCCAAAATTGGTTTCGTATTGTCTAAATTGAAATAGGAAGATTTTATACCCAAGAAGAAAGTAAAGAGAAAGTAAATGTGATCTTGAAGCAACATGCCGCTGAAACGATGATATTAAAATATAAACGATCCAAAATTAGCTAAAAAGATAAAGCATTTCTTAATACAAAGATTTTATTTTTAATGCTATAATCTAATTGAATTAAATTCGCCCAGTCGAAATAAGTATGTTTCGACATCTCGTTCTTCGGTTATAGAATACGTTAATCAATAAAACTGGTCATTGATTAAATTTAAAAAAAAAACAATAATTAGTAATGTTTAATACAATATTTATGTCCTTTTTATTTAAATAAAATTAAATGCTCGTTCACTGAGAAACTAATTTGATGATGTAATTTTTATTATACGTATATACAAGTTTTAAATATGTTATGTCTCTTAGTGACATCAATTATGTAATCCTTGGCCGTTTACATATACAATATATTATAAGTTGTGCCTCTTTTCTGTATATCAAACAGTTTTTGAATGGGGCATTACAACTATTTTCGAAAACAAAAAAAGGAGATTAAATGTACTTTCATACCATAGAAATCGTTATTGAAATTCTAATTTCTCTTCATACCTTTGAGAATGACTGTTTATTAATAATATTAAACGCATAATAAATTCAAATAATAAATGTATTAAAACTGACGTTGAAGTTTATTGAATTGTAACTACATATATAGACAGACAAATAATTATGATTAATAATTATTCTGGTGAATGAAAATGTTTGAAATCAATTGATATTAAAATGTGACACCGGCGATCGACTGAGATACTTATAATGGAAATAAAATAATGGAAATACAAATTTTATTTGAAGAAGGAATTTGAAGTTTCCCATCATACTTAATGACTAACCCAGAGAAATTCAAAAACACACCTTTTCACTTCTTTACGTAAATTACCTTTCTTGTCAAAACTGATATTAAATTATACACCCCGTTAAAAGCAATTATTAAACGTTGTTAACGTAATTGTTTATATTAAGCTCCCGAACAACGATATATACGTTCGTTTAAAACGATTCAGCAAAATACTCGCGCCGTGCGCGGTCTTAAATTTTGCTTGAAATTGAATTTAATTAACTTCAATTAACGCGCGGAGAACACAGTTCCGTGAAAACGAAAAGGTGATTTGCCAACAACAGCGGGCCAGTATTTGCTCCCGTCGGCAAACGAATGCATCGCGAAGAACCATTAACACCGCTCTGATGCAATGAATGGCGTAAAAATTGAAATTGGCTCATCGCTTTTAGAACGCCAAGATCGAACGATAGAAATTGGTGTACAATATGTATATATATATATATATACATATATACATGACCCGATTTCGCTAAATACCGAAAAGAAACTTTCTATGAAAAGTTGACCCTACGGCATCGCTGAATTCGAGAAATCGCTCGGGAGAACTCGTTCCGTTTACTTGGCACCTCGTTGGATTCGCTTCCGCCGGTGGACTTTATCAGCGGCCGTGTCGCGCTCCACATTCGCGGATTCGTTTTAAACGGCGCGGCCTTTTCGAGGAACACTTTCGATGGTCGCGCGCCTTGGTTCCCGAACCCGTAGAGAAAATCAATGAGTTGTGCGAGAGCGGACGGACTTTCAAATTGCTCCTTTTCCACAGTCCGCTGAGCCGGTCGAGGCTTGGCATTTTCACTCGCCGGCTCGCGGTTTTCAATTTTCACCGCGACCGGCTTCACTTTCCTACGCAGCCTCAGCGGCGAATCCCATTGTTTTCGCGGAGAATCGCTTTAGAAAACTGTACCAAACGAAAGTCGGCTGCTTTTACGGGCTCGGACGGTCTTTGACAATTCAGCGCGCGTCAGCGTCGTGCCGTTCGTAGGCGGCAATCGCGACGGGAGAAACTCCCGGCACGGATCGCGCGCGGAAAGGACGATTCGGTTCCGCGAGCGAAACGCGCGTACGGTCGCGCGGAATTAAAGCGCCGCTTTGCCTGCGACCGAGGGACGGTTTTTTTGGTTCGCGGACGTCGATTGGCGCGAGATTCGTTTGGCAGCGATTTCCGGGATCGAGAACGACCGCGGTTTTTATCGGCGCAAACTCTGCCAAGTGCACTGCACAGTCGGGTCTCGCGTTATCGCCGTATTTAAACAAAGGGATATTGCTCATTCGCTGGCGCTTAAAGGAGACGACTTCGGCGATCCCAACACTGTAAAAACAGATGTCTTAAATTAAGGCACTTTTTGTAGACACTTTTCAGTCGTTTACTTACAAAATCAGTTTGGCGACTTATAGTAAGACACTTGCAAGACGCCTTAGATCATACATAACCTCGTTTTCTGTCACTTATGGTACATTCTGTATTTTAACTAATAACATTAAAGATATTATTATACACTGAGAAAACCAAATAGTAAACAATACTATTTAAATGATAACCATTAGTATTTAAATGGTAATGGTTTACTACTTAAAGTGGTAATACATTACAGAGTCTATAATTGAGGTTATGTATGAAACAGCATAGTATGAATTTGGTTCATGACGATCATGTTTATGTATTATATTATTGAATTTTTTTATGTTTTGACGCATTCATTTTTCAATTTTATTATTTGAAATCAGATTTTGAGGTTAAGAATATAGTTTACATGTATAAGTGGTGTCGTGATATTTTTCACGACGAGGGCGTTTTAAAATAAGAAAATATTTGTTTTATGTTAACTAAAGCTTGTTATTACTTACCTCTAATTTAGTTCATAGAATTGATACAGACACTGGCGTTCTCTGCATCGCAAAGAACAAAAATTTAAAATACAAAGAATGCGTAATAGAGTTGCGTATCATCTTACTATTTTAGTGGTAAGATTTTACCACTTCAATTTTTACCATTTAAATGTTACTATTCAGTTTTCTCAGTGTAGATGTATAATTTCATTTATTTTTTTCATATCAACTAAAATTATATATTCTTATTACATTTAATAAATAAACACACCGAAAAATAATTAATTTCAATTCAGGCGTCTTTAAACGCCTTATATTTCGGTGTCTTAAACCTTCAAAATGGTTTAATCGTAAGGCGTCTTTTCGTACAATCCACATAGCGCCTTCATTTAAGGCGGTGGTGTCTTAAAATAAGGCATTCAAAAGATTCCTGTTTTTACAGTGAAGGCGTTTTTGCGTTCCCCGTGGACGTGGTTCTGCTGAAGATAACGATTACATATTTGTCAAATTAAAAGCCGAGTTTTTGTACAGAAATAAACGGATTTCGCTAATTTTATATATCACGTTTATAGGCAACCGCAGGACGTTTATTGTTATACTTTTTTTACCCGTGAAAAATGATCGAATTTGGCAAAGGAGTATATTTTCGGGACGAATGTTTTCGAATAAATTAACAAAAATCTGGTACTTGATATACCGACCTTGTTGGTCTAGTCAATTTTTACCACACTTTTTTCTCCGCGTACCTATTTCCACCGCATATAAACTTCAACCGCAAACATCAGCAAATATCCTTTCGAGTGTATTTTCTTTCTTCAATAGCTTTTCATACGACGGCATGCTCGGTCTATCGATTTTTCGCACTACGTTTGATATAAGCGAAACTGATAATTCTGTTTTTACTGCCTGTTCTCTTACAGCCGCATATTTTTAAAAGCAAATTCTGCCAATTTAAACTGACCTACTTAATGTTTGTACTTAGACAATGTCTGCGTTCCTACAACATTAACACAATAAAAGAAATACAAACAGAGAATTTCTATTAATTTTGAATAATGCATTCAACCCAAGGACTGTTTATGCAACTTATCAAGCGCATGATAATATAGATTTATAATCCTACTATATTTGCAAAGGAGTGCGCGCACGACGGGTAAACCCAATTTTAAATCCCCCGATTAAAGCGAGACTGTAACGTTTGTTTCTAATAATTTAAGAATAAGATAACTCGCGTATTTAATGAAAATCACACCGAATGGCTGGCAAAAACAATTTCCATCTTTATTTTGCGCCGCAGTCAAAACGTTACCACAACATTTATTGCGATAACTTATTTGCAAGCAATGTACAAACCGTATTGTATGTATTCAAATGGTGGTTACAAAGAAAGCTGCATATTTAAATGATAGAAATTGACTAATCGACTGCGCGGGGAGGGAATGGACAAATGATGTAACAATTATTAAATAACGCGCGCATCAATAACGTGAAATTAAGTTGTCAGTTTGTATTACTTATGCAATATAAATTGCAAAAAATCATCGCGTCTACGGCATATACGCGGTTAGTTTTGAAATTGAAATAATTTTACGCGCAAAAATTAAACGTTGCGCAAATTAGTGATACCGTGTAATACAAGTGTATGCGTTACAAGCAATCTTCAAGTTCAAAATGTTTAATTTGTTTCGTCTTATTTTACGTTGAACCGCGCACAGAGAACTTGTTTACTAATTCAATTTACACATGTATGTGTATCCTCGGAGTAAGGTTTATAAGGCTTGGGATTGCAAGTTTGACGATACGATAATGTCTATATAATGACTTTTGTAAGTTTTCTAGTGAAATGTTTGTTTAAGAACATATTTAGATATTATCTGTGCAAAACTGCAAATAAATTTTAAAATTCTACACAAAACAGGATGCTTTCTAAATACATTGCATGCTGATATATATATATATATTGTCTTTGGTAATTTATTTAACCCGAATCTCGTATCATAGATTACGCTACTGTATAATTATACATTTTCGATATTTCGAAATGGCATTACACTTATTTATGCTTTACTAAGTCAGAGTGTCACTTTAATAATGGCACAAACAGAACACGTTTTATAAACTAATGCGTCCATTGTTCCACCCACGTTTAGAAAACAGAGTGTGAAACATAGTTAAAAGGAAAGTTGAATATTGCTTCTTATTTCGAATCGCTTTATTTCTATTTTAAATAACATACACAGAACTACCGAGTTTGTTCAGTTAATTGATATATAATTTAGTAAAACTAAATTAATAAAATTAAATATTATACTTTAAATGTATATATTTAGTCCATTTTAGTTTACAGTATGATATGTAATAACCTAAAATTAAAACATTACTAAAATTAGTAGCACAATATAATAAGACAAAATATCTCATTTTCGTCATTACTCCTTCAAAATAAATTTTATTATATATATATATATATATATATATATTTCCGCAAATCAAATAACATACAGAATATCTGTTGATAAAAGTGTTTTTTTATATAATTATAAAACTTATTTTAATTATAATTTTCTATATCTCCAAATATTTTGAGGTTGAAATATGCCTTTAAATACTAATTATGTATAAAATACGCATTTATTCTTGCTTTAAATTAATTAAATATATTATTTAATATTCTCAAAAATAATACTCCAAAATTGTATTTGTATCCGATTCAGACAATTTATCTGATGTTTTATATCTTCTTTATATCCTACAAAAAACATACGTACAATTTAATTATATATACTTTCTGATATTTGTATATTGTTTATTGTAAGTATTAACTATTAAGTTATAAATATTAACCGGGAGTTTTTATTTAGATTCCCATAATATAAATATTAAACATTTATTTTCCACATTAATATTAAACGCACATTTATATTAAATATATTAAATGCATAAAATTTACATAATAAACCACAATTTACAACGTTCGTATATAATTTTGTAAATTTAAGAATTACAATTATAAGGACTGCATTAAAGTATTATATTTTTTTTTATTTCAAAATTACTCTTACTTCATTTAATCTTACAACCATATTCGGATCGTACAATATTTTTTCTTCTGTATTTATAATATGATGATACGCACTCGTATAAGGCAAATGAGCACGGTTCAGGTTACAGCTTCCAGTTATTACTTGCAATTTTTCATGTAAAACACTTTACATTCGAATCCGACTGTTATTCCCAGCACAATGCGTCATCTTAAAAATGTATACCAACATCTTATTTCGTCAAATGTAACTGCAATTAAGCAATGTTAATGGTACTTATTATTATTACAAAATTTTAAGATTAGACATTTTTACGGACGAGTCATAAACAATTTAATCATAAGACTCTTTTAATATCTATTTTTTAATCAAACTGTTTGAAAATGAGTCAGTTTTATAGATATCCATGTTTATAGTATAGACGTCATAACTGTACTTCTCCTGTAAATAATAAGATGGTGCATTAAACATATTTTTATTTGAATGTTCTTCCACGACTCATTAGCTTATTCTACAACACGTCATTCACTTTGCTATCTGATTCTCCTAGATATCGATATTCGTACTATGCATACATAATTTTATGCAACAATAATACAATATCGAACATTCCTTTACATTGAATTATTATACACTGAGAGAAATTAATAACGAAAAATTATTATTTATATCCTTAATTTGGAACCACAACTCAGAAAGGACAATATTTACTATTTTTAAAAATAATATATTTTGATAAGCTAGTATTTTTCTATGTAAACAAAATTCTTTTTCTTTTAAAAACAGTAAATATTATGATTTTTCACGCAATGTGCATGAAGTCCCAAACGTTGATTATCGCAACGAATTTAATAAATTCAGTCAATCAGCCTGTTTAATCATATTGAATTTTACTTTGATAGCAATAATTTGTAATTATATTATATTTTAAGAATAGTACCTTTAAAAAGTATACATTTTCCATGTAGAAAATTATTATTATTTATCTAAATACGATTCGTTGATAATCGATGTTTGAAACTTCGTGGACATATATTTGCATCAATTTAATAATAATTTTATTTTTGAATCCGCGGCTATCTCCGGTCTTAACGATTTTCAAAATACAAAATTCCATTATTGCTAACCCTTATTACTAACCATTAAACTAACGTCACTAACCATATTAACAAGTTAGAACTCGTCCATTGTTTTCCTTGTACTCTAAGCTAACGCCTACAAGGCGCATTTCAAACTTGAAACAACGATCCATATCAAACGACCTGTTGATTAAAGGGCTCGGATTAATGCGTATTCTATCACAAGGACACTTTATTGTCAATTTAAATTCCCGCCTTTGTTCATTCGTACGCCCAAATTCCACAACGGCGTTAAACGATTTGAATTTTGGATATCAATTTCGGAAATTTTAAATTAAAAGCGTCAAATCACGTAGAATTAATTTCATTGTAAATTTTGTTGCGTTGTTTTTTCCTCCTGCGCGAGCACGTATTCTTTTTCCAACTTGGTCGGATGTCACTAGCCTTTAAATTTTCTTTTTAACAGCTTGAAATGACGAATATTCGAACTTCGTAAACTTTTTTTTATTTAAATCCATCATTTTTATTCGAAACACGCGTTAAACCCGGCCGTTACATGCCACTGACCGCGTGTACTAAGGATTTAAGTTATAGAATACAAACTAAGGTTTTATTTTAAAATTATTCCAAATACATATGCCATATGTTTGTTGTTTGACAATATCACACTGCCGGTGTATTAATAATAAATAATTTCGTATCCTGTACTTTTTATAAAATAATACATCATGGGCCCAGTAATAAATCACCCTTTGTTCTAATTTCTTAATGTTTTATGCCGTTAACGTATGACTATAAATTTTTGTAGGTTAGGAGGGCTTTCTAAAATTTCAAAAGTGAACTAATTAACTTTTGTATCAATTTTTCTAACGAGTTTTAAAAATTGGTAGTCAATTGAAATATAATTTAAATAAAGCATTTATCTAAATTTGCTCATTTCTTCATTCAAGTTTGTTGAAGTACAATTTTTTATAATATCGTTTAATATTATTTAATACTGAACAATTTAATTTTTAATTAATTAAACTCTTAATAGACACCAGAAATATTATTTCAGGTATAATATCTTCAGAACATCAATGTTATTATTAAAATTAATTAAGTTTAAGAATTATTGTTTGATATTATAAACAATTTGTTAGTATATGATAATACTAATAATATTATTATAATCAATTATATATAAGTTTAAAATATCTATGATTTTTAATGAACTTATTTAATAACTATCCAAATCTGTTTATTCTGAATTTGTTTTAAATATAATTCAATCTATTCAACGCCAAAATAAAAATGAGAAATTTTCATAATTAATTTAATGTTTCATTGAAATGCATAGACATACAAAAAATAAGATATTGGATTTTAATCTTTTGTTCCCTTTGTGAACAATTAATGCATTTTAATTTGGTATCCTATAACTATTAAAGCTCCCAAAATTTAAAATTGCGATTTCTAGCCATCATTAAATAATGCATTTACTAATATTAAATAAATTTAATTTTAATATATATATATACACATAAATTATGATCGAATGGGCGGTAGCCAACGTAATATAAAAAAAGCAATAAATATTAGATAATCTAATTTATATATAAAATTAGTAATACAGAACAATAATTTGATGTATAATGTAAAGAATTCTCATTACATATTTTATTTCCTTGGTAAGTCGAATTGTGAGTAAATTAAATTGTATATTGACGCTATATGTAATCCGATTGAAACTTAAAATACATATTATTAATAAAAAATCCTTCATAAAAATGTTTAGTACCTTTTTGATCGCTGAACGGCTCCTAATCGTCATTGAAAATTATTATTTTATTATCGATACATATTAAACAACAGAATAATTGGAATTCGAATGCATTTCTTTTATAATTAATACACAGATAACTAAATTACTAAAATGATCCTGACATCCCAGCTAGTAAATTCTCTCTAATCTTATATTAGTCTCTCGATACATATTTATTTAATCATTAATAATTATTCAGGTGGTAATTATAATTATTCAAACAATTCAAAACTGACCGAATATTGATTAAATATATTCATTTAATGATTATCTTTATCATGAATTGAAATAAATATTACAATAATCATACCGAGACAAATTTCAGTAAATAAAATAATTATTGTGCCAACACAATAATACGATGCGATATTTGACAACTAAAAAAAATTGCAGTCATAGCACAATAAAGCGTAGGGAAATTAAAGCAACGTTTACAATATTCAGGGAGAATTTACAATTGTCGACAAATTTTTTCTGCGCATTTAATGTTACAACTATATTATGTTAATTGTTTCCGTCTTTTGTATTACATTTATAAAAAAAGCTATTTTATATACCCAAAACATTACATATATATTTTTTATTTAAATGTAACATTTAAATGTTCTTATATTCTATTAACAATATCAAATAAGCATTAATAAATGTTAATAGCATAAACTACAATTATATTATATATCTTTATCAGTAATCGTTGGAAATATTTTTATTCTCACGTTTAATAAATGATTAATTTAAATATGTATTCTCGCTTCTCCGTTATCGTAAAATAATTATCACTTGTAATGAATTATTAAATTATTAACGTATTTAACCATACATTGTTAATAGTCCTTCTGATTATCTGACTCCCAATCATTCATTCCTATACATCACTTTATAAAATGTTATAATAATAAAGAAAAAATTAGTAACATAATAAAATTTCCATAACTATCTTCATTGTGAATTATGTTGATTTATTTCAATGTTATTGACTATTTATGACTTCATCAAAAATGTCTATTATAATTTTCACGTCCTTATAAACATTATTTAATTGTTTCAGATACATCTTAATCTAATATCCATAAATACTTCGATTAAATTCTGTTTTTGAAAAGAGGTGATTACTAAAATCTTCATCATGATATTTGGTAAGTCATGAATTTGTGTTAGCAGAGCTTGCACTTTTTTTATAAATAATCAGATTGTTATCGAATTTAATTATATCATCATTAATTGAACAAATTGTATACTAAATGCATTTTGCATAAATATTATGTTATAAAAAAATACTTATTTTAGTTTGCGTAAAATTGTTATTATTTTATGTAATTTTTGTAAAAGCTTAGCGCTCTTAATTTTGATGAAATTGTAGAATAACGGTAACGTTATATATAATCTGAAAAATCGATATTGTCTGATTTCTATTTACACGTCAATAAATGTAGTGAATAAATAATAAATATATGTCTTTATGTAACTTAAAATCTATCTTAGATGAAAGTTAAAATTAACCGTTTATTATTATTTATTATTAAAATATACTGCATTTACATTATATATAATATAATTATTTATAATATAATTACAGCTATATATAATATATTGCGCACAAATATGGACTTTTAATTAAATTATAGTTACACGTTTTCGTTGCTATAAATTTAATTTAATTAAAGCATTTTTTTCTTTTAAGAAGCTTATTCATTTAAATAATCCGTAAATTTATTATATCATTTAAATGTAATAAATATCCATATCGCATTAATGTTTATATGTTTCATATTTAAACATTGTTAACTAGAAACTAAAATTATTATGTGAAATGAATATTTTATTTGTAATTAATAAAATATTTAATCAACAAATATCTTAATCTAAAAAAGTATTCCATATTAATAATATACATGACCAAGTGTAACTTTTAAATTATTCAAAATTACTTTATTTTTATTTGTTTAATCTTTATTTCGTGAGCGTACTTTACATTATATGTTTTTCGAGATCAGTTCCGCTGTATATTTTATTCTGAATTATTATATGCCTCTTTGTATTCGAGAGCTTGCACGTGTAGTTCAACTTGTCCTTCACGTGTGTTACGTTCTAAGATTATTGTTCATGTAAGTCGATAAGTCGAGAATCTTGCATTTTGAGATTGTTCGCATAAATTTAAAGGAAGCCAGAAAATTTGAAAACTATAAGTGCAAATATGTAATTAATTGCAATTAAAAAGTAATACTAATTTACTTCTTATTATTGTAATTCGAAAACGTAGGTATCGATGTAGTATATTATTCATTTGTATGTTGAAGTCGCGAGTTTTGATAGATGTAAAATTCGACGAATTTTGAAAAGAAAAAACTAAATTAGCTGCAATTCAAAATGTGTTATTTAAATATCTATTTTCTTCAACAACATATTTCTGTCAGACCAAAAAAATAGAACCAAAATTAAACTTTACAATAATTTTATAATTATCGTATGTATTCTAAATTATTTAACAAGTCTGTTCCAGATATGATAATCATTATAATCAATACATTTATAAAGGAATACATTTCAATACGTTAACATTGTATATTACGTAAATTGACGCACTTTTGAACATATAAATATATAATTTATCATACCGTATATATATAAATATAATTGACGTTATAATAAAACGACCTGTTTTAATTAATAATAAAATCATGTTTTCGGACAAAAAATATAATTGCAGTCAACTAATCTACAATGTTTCAAACAAGGAAACAATTCAACATATGCGGTTTTTTTATAAGATTGGTATAACTTTATATGCCGGTACAAAAAAGTGACAATACAGTAACTAGGGCAAGATGTGGAATACAAATCTCAGTTATAATAATTTGTCGGCAAGTGATCCACGTCTCATTGTAAAATACGCGATAATGACATCACTCGTCCTCGGTTACATAAAAGCAACATAGACGATCCTTGCGGTATAAAAATACTAGTTATTTCGGATAATGATAAAGGCGCGAAGTAAAAACAACTCGATAAACAATGATTAACGGCGATGATAAGTGGATCGCGAGGCGATTTAATTAATTAATTCACGCAGCGTGTTCCTAATGTTTTTAATTGCAAACTTTAGAGCTGTAATTTCATTCGGCGCTATACCAATACGTAAATCGGATCAAACGTTTTAAATATTATCACAACTTTATGTATACTTGCCCAAAATTTAACAACTGCACAAATGAAATTATATTATTTTATAATATTCTTCTGCAAGCGTTTAACGTATTTACTGAAACAGTGTCTACAATGAATCGATTTCAAATTTGCTTTTTCAATATATATATATAACTTAAACGTTTACAGTTTTGCAGTAATTTTTTTTCTTTTTCTTGTAATAATTAGTGTCGTATCAGAAATATATTATAAAATCTATATTTTTGGAATTTTAAAGAAAAATATATATATATATATATTATATATGTAAAGGTATTTGGTATTTAATATGCAATTATTAAACTCTTATGAATAAATTTATCATTTTAGCATTGAAACGAAAAAAAGTATTTTTAAAGTCGTTTCCGTGTGTTTTTATGTACATTCTTTGTAAAATAAAAATGACTTGTTGTTTTAATAAAATTAAATCTGTTAAGACGTTTTATTATCGAACGATTTGACAAATGCACATCATAATACGTGCACACAATACTTCTTACCCAATCATTTTATTTTTCGTTTCGATTCAATTTTTATAAAAACGTCTTTTATTTGTTCAAGTTGAACTTTTCAATTATTATTGTTTTATTACATCCTACGTTTGATATACATTTGACCTTCGAAATCAATCAAATTGCCAATACTCGATCAACTGAATACGCAAAAAAATATCTATATACCTGTCATATACAGCGACAAACATTGCTTGACAAAAATGTATTGACGTTTAAAATATTGATGGAAAACTGTTAAGCGCGTTAAACAAAATTTATTTCGCAACTGCTACTATTGACATACGTTTTCGTGCGCAATAAAAATAATGCTTGTAATTTTTTATTACAACAGCTACGAAAAGTGAAAATGTTTAAATAAACGTTTAGAATATTGAATGCACACGGTTAATCTTAATTAATCGGTGTTACAATATTTACCGTTTCATTAAAATAAGGTTTCGTCAATATTTGATTGCCACTGTCGCGTATTGTTGCAATTAATTTAAAACAACTAGGTCCGTTTTTATAGATACCCGCGCAGAAAAAAAAAGTAAGGTAACTGGAAAAAAAAATCAGGAAAAAATTTGGGACAGAGGCTGGCAAGTATTGAATATAGATCTGGCAAAATGGTTGGATAATGATCGCGAGCCATATTATTGCTAAATAGTTTGCCTTACTCTTGGCTTACTGTTGCCTGCCATGTGTCAATATATAATTAAAAAGAACTATAAAAATTTATTTTTCATAATATCACTTTTTATTAATTTTATTTTTTATATTTTGCCAACTCTTTGCCCTAGTACACATCCGAGATTCGAACCGGCGTGTCTGCCGTTAAAAGACGAACTCTAACCACTAGGCCATCATGACTTGTGATAGTCAACACCCATATAGACTTATTGAATACTACCATGCATACTAAGTTTCCTTTAAGAAGTTTATATAGGCATTGACTATCACAAGTCGTGATGGCCTAGTGGTTAGAGTTCAGTCTTCTAACTGCAGACACGCCGGTTCGAATCTCGGATGTTTAGTAGGGCAAAGAGTTGGCAAAAAAAATAAAATTAATATTAAACAGATATTATTTATTGTCTATTATTTTTATTAATTATATATTGAGGTTGGTACATGTAAGGCAACAGTAAAGCCAAAGTGTAA
>JABFQC010000405.1:0-28230 GCA_022817085.1 Psilanteris sp. ZL-2020
GTCAAAATGCGTCAGCGTGGAGTTTGTTCTTTGTAATTTTTCAATAGAGAAGAAAATTTGATGTATTCATTTATAGAGTCTAAAGGAAATTTAATCACCACAATTTATGTTCAAGCGACTTATAGAAATGCTTTTCAAGGGCCCTTAAACTTTTCAACAAATTGAGAATAATATTGACCAAATAACCTCTCAGCGTTCAACAAAAGGTCTTTCCTTGAAAGCAATTTACATTTTTCTGCAACCAAAGTATTTTATTTTATATATTTTTGGAATCAATAATCATCTAATGTTAACACAACTTGTGCAGCTTAATTAAAAGCACTACTGACGAGAAAAATGAAAAATTGTGAAAACGTAAAAAAATGTAAGAGAGTAATATAAATTGAGAAAAAACATGATAAAATGAAGATAAAAAAATATTTTTATTAAATGGTATTTAAATACATTTTTATATGAATGCGTGTTCGAGAAATAGTAGTTATTTATTCTGATGAAGTGAACACGAATGAATTAAGTCCACTTGAAAATATGGGATAAAATATTAAATATTTTTAATTATTAAATAATTGAATTCAATTATTCGGTAAAATAATTTATTCAATCAATTAATTTAAATTCATGAAACAGAATTATAAATAATTTATCTTATGAGGTAAAGTAATAAAATATGAAATAGTATTTTTAATCATATCTATGTATATATGTTTTTATATTACTTTCGTTAAATTTTTGTATGAAATACCGGAGTATATGAAAAATAAATCTAATTTTATTTATAATTTTTAAACGGAAATGGCATTTCAATATAATAACAGTTAAAAATCTACCAATTGTATTGCTGTAATGTAATCAAATTAAATAAATAAACTTATAATTATACTTAAAACTTGCACTGAGAACAATTTGATACTAAACATTATAATGAATTATTATAAAAAATATTGTATACTGTTCAAATAAGGAAAACTGTAATGTCACATATAAAATTACCTATAAAAATCATATTTCTTCTTATATATTTATTTTATTTGTTATTATAATGTATATATAAGTTTACAATGTGACATTACAATTTTCTTTACTTGTGTAATATACAAGACTTTTATACTAATTCATTATAATAATAGTTACTATCAAATTTCTCGCAATGTTCATTTTAAGTCGCATTTTTGGATCATGAAAATTGTTTGGCAAAATGTCAGCGTCCAAAATAATTAACGTCTCTTAACAGTTTTTTTATACTCAAGCGCGGTATTCTTAATTATTAAACGATTTCTTCAATGTTTGACATTTTGTAAGGGTCGCTGACAGTTTTGACGGATTAGTCGAATTCGTTGGTATCGTAGATAAAAAAGAGTCAGTCGTACTATGTGCTCTATGATATGAGAGTCGCGTTGATTTATTTCGAAAAAAATTGGTTGATTTTTATCATCGAATCGTAGCAGTTGTTTCAGTGACAAAGTTCATTTGTAGACGCTTAAAAACAAACATTTTTTTAATTTACTGAGACCGCCGACCACGATGCACCATCGAATTATCTCGAGGTCTTAGGTGAGTGTTAAGATTAATTTCTACAGCTCCCATGGTCTGAATAATATTTTTACTAATGAATATAGATTGTTTCATTTATCCGCATCTTCCTCGCGATGAAATTAAATGAATAAATTATAAATTAATTTATATGTTGATTTCTTTTCGATGTGACTCTAAAATGAGCAAAAAGTATCCCGCGGAAAAATATGAAACACACTCGTTCGCTTATGAAGCCAACGTGTATTCTCAATAAAGAGAATATTCAAAACACCCTTCATTATCCGAATAATGCGCGACTTTGCATTTATTATTATAACGACGTTATTGACAATGAAGTGGTTCGAACCAGCAAACAAGTATTGTCCAAAATTGCAGACATAACTTATTACTATTAAGACAAAACACGGTTGATCAATTCATTTTATTAATATAAATAATTTATTGGGTTGGAATTAAATCCTATCATTTCGTTTCGGAAGGAAAAGCATCGGTCGTAGGAATATTTTTGTTATATCTGAACAATATGTTGGGAATACATTGAGAACGCGGTAAATCTAACATAATACACTATCTTTTATCTTCCTATAATAGATATATAAATTACACGGAGGAACAATCATTGACATATGGAAGGTTTTTCTTTATAAGCTGCTCTGTAACGCCATATATACGCGCAATATGCGGGCAATGTTCCATCGATATAATAAATATCACCCTATTTATTTTTTCCTTATTACATCGTTTTTAAAACACTCGATGGAAATAGCGGCGCGTGGGAAATATACTTCCTGTATTATATAAAAAAGGAGGAAAAGGGAAAAAAAAAGAAAAAAAACCAGAAACGGCGTCTATGCGCATCTGAAACGGCTCCATATAATTGATCCGGAAGATACTTTCGGGGCCACTGATCATCAATGACACATCCAAAACAAGATTATTTTGTCTAGCTACCTGCTTCGAAATATTTGTCGGACCGCAACTTCGGTTATTGCGAAGTCTTGACTAACTGGATTAATCAGCTTGGCAAAGTAAAAACACACGAACGCAATTAAAAGTGTCAGCGTTACTTATTTCGTGGGAATTGAGGAACGCAATTTGGACCCAAGTAATAAGGTTATCCCTAAACGATGCAATGAGAGTGCCTCTCCTTTCCCAACGCCGAAATCTTTTAATACTCCGAACATTGTAGATATATTGGATGAAACCGCATAATGCGGCATAATAGAGTTGAACGTGGCACCTAAACTTTGGATATAACAACTTTAGTATATACCAAAGTCAACGCGTAACGTAATTTGGACATAACAGACCTCACACATAACGGAAGTGGCATGTATTTGATTTGGCACGTAATGCACGTAGTGCGCAACGCAGCGCGCTGTTGGCGAATATTACCGAATCAATATTACTCTTAAAACGCGGGCCAAATTTGACTAATATTTGCGCGCGATTGAACGGACGGTCGGCACGGTGCTCTGCATTTTTCGACAAAAAACCATATATGTAATGGCGTTTCGCCTTGGGAGCGTTCACGTTTCGGATGAATAATGTTTTGGGTCGCGGTGGTCGAATTTTCTGGGCGCAACAAAGGTGCGCGTTCATTTGTCAGAATTAGTAGTTTTTGTAACCAATGGTTTCATTTTTTTTTTCGAGTCATCTTGAAGAAAAATGATCTTAATTGCATAACACCGGTGTACACAATTTCCAAATTTATTCCAAACAACCGTAATAATCGCTATTCTTTAATCATTTCTTGTATAAATTACTACTTTGTGTGCAATACAATTAGTCCGAATTGTTATTTCGGGAAAAATATAATATATTGACTAATGATTGAAAAATGAAATTATACCGAGGTGTATTATATAAATTTGTTAGCGTACAATTGAAATAAAGGCCGCAGACGTTCGAAACGATATATCCATCATTTGGATGGCAACGATTTTAAGAAAGGTTATTTTCTAGTTGCAACAGTGACGGTCAATTATCCCTGTAGTTTTGAGAAACGCATTAAATGGTTATTTTGAAAAGTAGAATTTAAATATATTAGCTTTCCGTTTTGATTTGGGCCCGATTGCATCATTAGGGCTCGGCTTTTTGTGCGTTGGATTCATTAAAGCGAAAGACTCGACTTGTTGCAGGGCTCAATTATTGTCAGAGGCTGTAGTTCAAATTTCACTAACGATATCGCTGTATCGTCTGTATCTTTTGCTAATCGACGTGGGATGCAGGAAGATCACGAAACCACCGGCGTTAATGTTGCGGGTTGGACCGTGTTGCTGCTGGCCATGTCTGCCTTTCCCGGGCCTCGAAATGACCGATGCTAATTTATACTGGCTTCGGATTTTAGTCCTACAACTTCCTGTCGTTCAGGTAATATTTCTCAAATTATCTCGCTGTCCGGGAGACAACTTTGGCGACATGAAAAATCACATTCATTGCTAAGATCATCTGTCACCGAATATTAATTTCTTTATTATATATAGCCCCAAATATTACGAAACATATCGCAACGTGGGTTAAGATCGTATTTATATTTTTCGTTAGCTTCGAATTTCGTTGGTTAAAATTAAACGAATTTATTATAAATTGGTAATGATAATTAAATACTTTAAACTTTCATTTATAAATTCTTGTAAAAAAATTTAAAAAAACTGTCGCTGCAAAAGTACATTTAAGTGCACAGAATTGCTATAAATATATATTGATATATAATATCTGCCATTTTTTATTTTATTTCGAATGATAAAAAATTCATTTTACAAAACGAAAAAAAAAGTTCTTCTTGCTTAGTCTGTTTAAAGTTTTAATATAATACCGAATAAATTATCAATTGTCTGGTATTTGAATTAAATAAAACGTATAATTCCTAATCTGACGTATATCTTCTGATATCTGATATATAAAGGAACAATTGCACCTGTATTTGACTTTATATAAAAAATTTAAAATTATATACACAAAATATTATAAATCAACATTGACCATCCCATCGCATAAATTAACGTACCGTAACGCTGTTAATTACTACATTTTGCAAAGTATCGTTTCATTAGTTTAATACCAACAATTGCAAAATTGGAAAAGTAAGATACGCAAAATCGATCGATTGCAATGTTTCGATTGTAAAATGAAAAATAACGACGCGGAAGAACATAATGACAGAGTACAATGGCGTCAAAATGAAGTCTTTGTCTGAAATGAAACACGTGGATGTTTTGCAGGGTGTCATCTACTGCATCCTTCTGTTCATGTCGGTGGAGGAGCCGATATTCGTGACGAGCTACAGCCCTTTTCTGCAACCTTTTGTTGTAATAAGCATACTCGTGGGACTGTACGGGCTGACAATTACGACGATGAGCTTGGACAATATCGCTCCGGGTAAGAATTATAATACCGAGAAGCCGTATCTCCAGATGCATCCAATTTGCGGCAATTTTTACTCTGGAAAAAGAAAATAGCCAAGTCGAATTAAAAGAATGCAAAAAGAGTACGCGCGGGATTAAATAATTGACTCGCGTGTACACCCGAAGCCAGCTTTTAATAACCAATTTTGTATTACAATTCGCGATTACTTCTGGAGCTACAATTTGGTTTGCAAAAGTCTTCGGGCTCACATACGTGGCAGTCAAAACTTTCGACGTCGTTAACATAATGTATGCTTTTCAGGGGCAAAACTTCGTCACAAAGCCCGAGTTTCGCAAATGGTGTTACTGTTCTCCAAACTGCAGGGCTTCATTATCAAAAGTTTATCTAGCACTGGTTTATTTCCGTGCAATCCGCCAATATCGCCGCTGACATATGCTAACGGTAAATATTCTTGAGATAATCTTACGAATTTGATAACCCTAATTTATTTTAATACGACGTGCGGAGAGACGCTTATTTATTTATTTTTATTTATTCCTTTTTTCCGTTTTATTTTTTTTCCTGTTCTTTTTTTTTATTTTCATTCGTTCGCTCGCTTGTCGAGGGACACTCGGCGTAATCTGATGCCAGTTAGCGAATATTTTTTTCCAAATGCTAAACGACTTATCGGTACGCGAGATCAATCTCAATTGAAAATTCTGGCGTTGTTAATGTTTTTCCGTTTCAGTAACGTATAACATTTTGATGGTAATCGAGATGCTGATGCTATGTTACGTCGCACGTTGGTTTTACATTAACGACGAAGGCAAAAAAGAAGAGGAGGTCAACACGACCGATCGCAACAAAGACAAAATTGAGTCGGTTGTCGTCACGAATAACAATGAAAATAGGTATGAAAAAAAGGGGCCAACGTTTAACGAGACCAAAATTGTCGGCAACAAATTGATCGTCTTTTTTTCATTGCCGTTTCAGGTGAACGGGCCAAAGAGGACAAATGGTCTCGCAAAGTTTGTGATTCGCCGATTAGTACAAAACGCTTCGAAAAGGTGCTGCTTCGACAAACGAAGGTCCCGCACGATTTTGAAATGACGACAACATTTTTGCATTCAGATATTGCAGTTAAGGATCGCGTCACGTAAACGTTTACAAATATAATGTTTAAACGGCTAGTTTTTATCAACATAACCGGGAACGGTTGTTAATTATGCGTGTAAACATAATCATTAATGGCAATCAAAATATTGGACGCGAACAGTTTTTTTCCTCAACGAAGAGAGTATGGTTATTTTAATTTTGTTGTCATAAGGTTTCTTAAATATGACCGAGGTTGGTTTTGAGTTGAAAATATGATATTTGTTTGAATATATGTAAAAAAAAAACCTTCGTTATTTTTCGAACTCGTCCCAAATTAGTCGTAAAAGAATTTAGAACACTATATTTGTAAATTTTAAATTATATTTTTTCTCGGTGTATAAATGGTACTGTAAATATTTGTGCTGTTGTAACGTCGTTAGGGCGGGATTTCGTTGACTCGAAACGATCAGTCAAGTATTTCGGTAGTGATTCAAAATACATAACATTAGTGAAAGTCACGTGTCATCTCCAAGATACGCTTTGACAACTGGATATGATACAGAAGTGGCGTCTAATGACTATCAGTTGAACATGAAACGCAATCCGAAAACTTTCCGGCCGAGTTCCCACGTGCTTAACTCGTTAGGAGCTGCTTTTAAAACGTTAAAATAAGATTGATTCGCCGCGTTTAAAATACGCTTTACGATTACACAAAAAGGAGGAGATTTATCGTTTACACGTTTAACACGGGATGATTTAATTTAAGGATCGAGCTCGAAACGACCGCGGGGCGAACGCGATTCTCCCGTATTATCTGTGCATGCGCTCGTTTATTTGAACGTATTTTATAAATACGTTGCGCATAATTAATATAATAAAAATTGTATAACATTTCATCAAAAAGTCTGCTCGTTTTAGATGTTTCGTCACTTGAAATTTAGATGTAACGAAGATTACGAGAAAAGTAGTTTATTTCTCTTCAAATATATATATATATATATATAGCTTTGTCAAAAATAATATTTAACGAATGGTTTTTAAACAAAATATACGCATACGAATAATTTATACGAACAATCCACAGATTGCATAATACGTTCAACGACGATAGAATTGATGCTTTTCATGTTCAGTTAATTAGTCATATCCTGCTATTCATTTTTTAAATTAGCTAATTTGGCTTAATCAAATTGTGCAGATTTAGATTGACGTATTATAAATTATAAGATATCGCGACGTAAATACACGGATATGTACGTTTAGCAATTATGATATAGGTTTACATTAATATTTTAATATTGTTGATAACTTTGTACTCTTTTGCTAATCTTGCACGTTTCTTAAAGAGTTTATACCATTTGCGTACGTATACGTTTTGCAATAGAATATGTTACTGTAGTCCATAGAATCACGTTGATTTTTAAATTAAATTTTCCAACGAAACATCGTTATTAATGAACGATAATAATATTCAATTAACTATATTCACGTTCACCCATATAGAATATAACGAGTTTTATAATGAATATAATTTGAAAAATGAATATGATAATTTGGTAATTTCAAATTTATTATAATACGAATGCCTACTATATATCTATAAACTTTTTAATAAATTCATCTCTCGCTTAAAATATTAAGAAACAGGGACCAAGAAAAAAAAAAGAAAAAAAATCGAAAAAACAAATCTATCGATAAAAGCAAAAGATAGCGTTTCAATGTGATAATCCAGTGTCACGAGTAAACTTGAATAATGTTCAATTTCGATCATTAATTCACCAGCAAGTTTGTTTAAAATAGTTCATATTAAATTAAGTAAATTGGTTTAAATGATTACACAACTATGCGTTTATAATTGATTCGGAGTTTCGTTGAATAAAATTGTCGCTTTAATGAACAATTGCGCCGAACATGATAAATTAACGCGCTGCAGTTGCGATCGCGAAGTCGACAAAAAGTCTTGCCATCTCTCTCGGTCTGAAAATATTTACGAGTATATCTAATTTGGACGGCCGCATAAATCAACTTTGGTCAACTGATTATCATATTATATTTAACGCGCGATAATAAAAATCGTGCCCCCGTAAGGAGCGCGTTCAAAGTATAATTCATGGTGCGCAGCGAGTACGTTGCAGCAGATATCACGCCGCGAGCCGCAATTAATTAAACAAAACGACGCCGCGGCCTAACCCGCTTCCGTTCGACGCACGTACGTGGCGGACGATTTTTCATCGATTATGCGTCGAAATGAATAACGCAGCGAACCGAATCTTGTACATTACACAAGCCGGCCCTCCCTCAATGACGTCACTTTTTGTCATACGAGGCATAAAATTCCGAACGCTTCCTAAGCAAACAGCATTCAAGGCTACTAATTGTACGTAGAAGGAAGTCTCGACGGGATTCCGAAGAATGGTTTCACAATCTGTAAACATAATTTTTTTTCGTCCCTTCCTTTCTCCCGACTCGTAAATCCTCGTATGTACATTAGCGCACAATCTCCTAATTGAACGTCTTTAGAAGCAGCGGTGTTTGTCGAGGCACGAGAATGACCTGAATACGCAGCCGCAGCCAACGGTAGCCGAGCGCTAAGTCAAAAAATCAACACGGGAATCCAGAGTCCCCCGAGTATTTGTAATGCGCCGCGATCGCAGATGCCGAGACTTTTCTCTGATTTGTGCGGAGTTTGCTGTAATTAGAAAGAGACCGTTGGCGATTTGTTTCCTTGATTTATCGGGGCTCTTCGTCACCGGGTAATTTTTGTTTGATTATGTCCCCGGTCCTTTTGCCGGTTTGATGTGTAAAAGATGGCAGAGTTTTGCGAAGTTTTATGAAAGCCGGGTGCTATTCATAAGTTTAAGCTGTGATTAATTTAACGGAGCTCGTCGCCAGATGGCGCCGTGCGGTGTCGCTGCGCGCAAACTTCTAAACAAATTGTTGTTAGCTAGTTTGATCGCTATGTAATCGCTCTTTGTCGTGTGATTCTTGTTCCTCGCGTTTGCGAGTTTGTTGAAAACGAATCCCCAATTATTGAACGACGTGATTCGCCGCGCTGGTGTAGCACCGAAATTTCCTTTCGTCATTCAGTATTATTGCGAGTTTTGATACCAAATTAATTTCGATTTTATTTTATAATTGATTGTAAACGGCAACGTCAAATTCAAATCGTTGTACTTGAAAATTTTGTACCGCCAGTTTCGTACAATTTTGTTCGTTTGAACAGGTGCATTTTGTTGTTCCTACTATTTTTGTGCTCAAGAAATTTTACATAAGTGTCTTTTTTTGTATTAATGAAAAAAAAGAAAAAAGAAAAGATAAAAAAAAATAAAACGACGATAATTACCTTTTCGTAATAAAAAGCGTAATTAATTTAGGTTATTACTGTTGTATACAAATAAAAATTATTCGTATAAAGAACTGGATTCAATTATTGAATGTAACCAATAGCAATTTATTACTCACAGTATACAATTTATTGCCGAAAATTAGTCCCATTAATTCTTATTAACGAAGACATTAAGTGGAAATTAAAATTTATGTTTAAAGCTTGTTTGATTTTTGTTATAAATATTTGATTACTTCGGTTACAATTCGGAGCTCATAGTGATTCCCTACAAACAGTGCAAGAATTCGCTCCCATTTTGCGAATAATACTATTAATTTGGTTAAACCTGATTATGTGTAGTGAATATCTCCGAAGCAAAGTTCGAAATTAGAATAATAATGAACGTGAGCACTTAAGATTATTCCATATTTTACACGAGTTTACAACAGCGCTCGTAACTTTAAACGTCATTGCATGAACAGAACTATCGTAATTTACTTGGTTCGTTAAAATGTTTAATACGTCTGAAATAATAAGTTTAATTTTGTGGATCATTGCGCCTCGCTGTGAGAACAAAATCGTGATATATAAGCGCAGTCCGGCACGACGAACGTTATACGTATGTTTAGTTTACCCTGATTTGATTTTAAACTTTTGCATCGTATCTGAACGTATATTGTAATAGATTAAAGGACTAAAATATTTCCATTATTTCCGTGAAACTTTGATGCGGACTTTTTGGATTTTCGCTAACCTCGATATTTTAAATTGCCGATAAATTTCAACTTTAAAAAGGTAGGTACTGCGAACGAAACTTGAAAGTCAATACGAGAGTCTGAATAGGTATTATCCTGCGAATTACTATTTAAATCTAGGTAAATGTTGTGAATGATAGCGAGCTGCCTTTTAAATAGGAGCAAATATATTTCCACCAATAATTCACTGGTTGACAGTTGAAAACATTCATCTTTTATTTCGTTTCAAATTCCTTGAATTCTTCGTAAAAACAGGAAATGCCTTTTCTATTCAAAACAAACACAAAATATATGTATCCATATAGTGATACATATATACAGCAATTGATATGTACGAATTACTTTTGCACGCTTGCCTTAAATTAACCTTAAAATTGCAATAATCAGGCTCCGAATGAATAAGTGTTTTTTTTTTTTATACAAAATTAAAATATATATTCGGTATCGTCAGTGCACTGTTTAGAATCATAAAGATCAAACGACTTTTGTATATACACAATATACGAGCTCGGTACGCAATATCTGCGAAATAAAAGTCTACAAAAAATCATTCGGGTTTAACGATATTATGACACCAAAGATAGACGAAAATTTCATAGGACGTTGCCGCTCAAAATTACACAGAAAACGACTGATGTCCATTATATACCGATATTAGCTGTTATTCAATTATGGAGCCGAATCCCCAGAAATGACAGTTTGTGAAATATGGACTGGATCCATTGTTATGGGACAAAAAGTGATACAGTAGGGAGCAGCGCAACAGCCCGAAGGCACGGAAATCAGTAGGTTGCTTCGACCGTCTCCGAAGTTGATTTGACCATTTGTCGAACTACTTCTAGGTAAAGCCCGAGCAAACCAAAATTTGTTACAAAAGTAGAACTTTTGATATTAATTAGGGTACACTCGGCAAGATCCCAATCATATACATGGTATTCTTTACCCTAAATTGGTTGTAATTTTTTCTCGTTTACTGTTACCAATTTATAATGTAAAGCATAAGTAGAAACAGAACGTACCAAAAAAGAAGAAGAAAAAAAGGAAACTGAATATATTTATTTGGGATCTTGATAATGATCAAAATCTAGACCGTAAAAAGCAGTAGTAAGTTGAATCCGAAAACTGACTGGTTTGACGTTAAACTGAGAGAAGAGATATGTTACTACGCAGCTTATCAAATTCCGATTTTCGATCAAAACATGAATCCACGTTAAATTTATGTCCCCTAATTTGAATTCCCGTATACCTTTCGTTTATCTCGGCGCCGGGACAAAAAACGATAAATTCAGTGCGCCGGGAAAAGCGACTATTTCTATGCTGTATTGTGTGTCCAAGGAAGAAAACCAGATTAATCTCGGTCTAGTGTTTCAAAAACCCGACACATGAGCCCGCAGCAAGGTCGGCCGTCAGATCGCTACGCTGGATAGCACCTCTGGATTTTTCGTGCCGGGATTCCGAGTTTTTTACGTGCGCTCACGTACGCGACGCACTTACGATTTTTATCGTCGACAATCTGAGACGGAAAGAAGCGTGTGTCTTCTCTGTCGGGACCTCGGGGCATTCGCTTCGACAATTTCAGCAGACCCAGCGTCTACCTGCGCCACTCTACTAGACTACAAAACTAACCAGCGTCCTTTGCGTTATTATTCAATGCATATATATGAATATATACATGATTTACATGCTAAAGATATTGCATCCCTTAACGATGGAAATTGAACAAACTAGTTACACGATCTTCGCGGTCCCCAATTTGAATGAATAATAATAAGCGCACATATTGTACCCCGACTGAATAAATGATTTCATTTTATTGCGTTTATGGCGCGCTGCGAACGAACGACGATCATTTTTTTAATGTGATTTGTATTCATCGGGACAGTTTTTTAATTTATCAAGATTTTGGGTTTGAAAAGGAGCGGAGGATTATAGGATTTGAATGACAATACTCTGCGCACGTTTCCGGCCAAGAGTCGTGCCAGAAAAAATGAGCGTGTTGTGATTGTAATTTACAAAGCAAAGCCAGGATCCTTCCGCGGTTTAAATCACTATCGTATATACGAGGCTCTTAGTGAAATATCATTTTCAAAAGGGTACGCTGTAAAGTCACTAAAACTTGGTTAAGAGTAACTAATGATTCGACGACGTTTAGATTGAGGCAAACAGGATGTGTTTAGAAAATTTAATGTGTATTATGAAAATATATGAAAATACATTTATTCAAAAAAACATTTAATAAACAATTTGGATTTGTATTTTCATTGAAATGAAATTTCAAACTTCAAATTCCTACACTCTCATAAATATTCATTTAATATTTAATATAAATGGTGTATTATGTATTATAAATAAACGCGCACGGAAAATGAATATATATTTTAAATATTTAACAGCACATTTTTGTACATTTTTTATGATTATATAGCGAGAATATAACGCAGAATCATTTGTAAATAATTAATCGCTTTAAACTTATCAAAATCGTGATTTTATGTTTTGATGCACATTTATATTTTTAATATGGTTTTTTTAGAAATTATCTCCACTTTGAACATTATAATAACTTTATGACTTGGCGTTATTACATTTACAGAAAAAAAATCTTTACACTTTTTAAAAAATCTGATGACGTGAAAGTCCTTAAATCTTTTGAAATTCACCGATGTTTAATTCGTTATTAAAGAGACCCGTGAAACATTATGCACGGTATTGGTACTCAAATTTTTCATTAGATGAAACATTTTTTCATCAAATCAAACTCTAAGCGTAACAGTGCAACCGCTTCTTCAAACGTTAATTAATATTTTACTATTTTCGAACTAAATTTAATCTCAGCATTAGACCGGTTATTACTCGATATAAAATTCATAATCATAATCTGACCAACATATTTATAATTAAACATTGATTTTAGAAAAAAGTCGTAAGTAAAAAGGCAGTTGCGAAAAAAAAATGAGAACAAAATAAAAAGTTGAGACGAGAACTTCGAACAAAACGTACAAAAGCGCAAATAACTGCCCGAGGCGATGTTACTTTTCTGCTTTATTGGCTTCAATTTCATAAAGGTTCTCTTTTTGGAAAAAATTACTGACGAATTAGTGTGCGCCATTAATTTCATAAAGCTTTCTTCCTGCTGCCCTAATCTAAGCTCACACACGGTCACAATTAATATAATTTTTTCTACCTGACTATGTACGTGGGTACGGGTTCTTCTTTCAGGTCTTTTTTATTCTCTCTCTGACCCTAGATTCAAACCCCTAAGGAACTATAATAGATTTAACAGTTTCCTGCCCGGGAACTCACATCTTCAAACTTTATCCGCCGTAAAAAGTGACGGACGTGTGGAATAACTTTTTCTCCGAGTACTTCGATTTTTATTTTTACAATACTACAAATAAAGACGAAATAAAATTGCACACCAACGAAAAATGAACGAGCGAACGAAAACCACAAGAATTCAAGTCATTAAAACAAAATAACGTTTGCATTGAAAAAATATATTATTTGGCAATTAAAGTTTAGACAGATCGACATTTTGGTTGCAAGAAAAAGGAATTCGATTTATTGACGAATAATGTAGTTCCAACGCGTACGTCAATTTTGTATTTACTTAAAACTTGCGTATAGTTTTCTTATAAACAAGGATGAGTTTCGTTTTTTATTGTGAACGGGTAATATTTTTATTTTGATAAATTATACATACGAGTATCCAACTTTGAAACGAAAATATTTGAAACATTTTATGCATAGGCAGCTTGCCCAGCTGCCATTAGTAAATGGTATTCGAGATCGATGCTCTACGATGACGTGAATTTTGAAAAATATCATTTAAAAGAGCTTGATTATTTTTATTCCGTAATGTTCGAGAAATATATTCTATTTAGTAATTGTCTGAAACATGAAATTGTCTAAGTAAAAAAAATATCTTTTTGTATGTTGAAACGCGTTCAAACTATTGGTAATGCAAAACAAATGCGATTAATAAAATGTTAAAATTGTAACCAAATAAATGATTGAATAGCAAACAAAATTTTTAATCATTATGAACAGGAAAGAGAGAGAAATGCAGGGATAAGAAATTTCATCACTTTTTATTTTGTAGCATAACAGTTTAATTTGGGTAAAATTCGGCCCGATTGATCGGTTCCGATCGAATCGAGAGCGTGAAAAGAAGTCATCGTTCGAATGGAAAGTTGTGTCGTAAGTTTTCGTGAGACCGCGTGGTAAACAACATTCGGAAATCAATACGTCGCGGAACCTGTAATTTTGAGACTGTTAATTGGCAAGCTCGGTTTCTGGGCAATTAAGACGCTCAATTCAAGCTTCCGTTCGTCCGCTGCCAACCGGTGAATGGCGAAAACATTTACTCTCGATTGTCCGGGCGGTACTTTTTACTCTCTTTGATTTCTTCGAAGGACCCCGTTGCCGCAAAAAACCTTCTACGGAATGGTTTGATAGACATTTCAGCGGGAAAGAATGAGATCTGTTTAATTGTTAGCTTTTTCGTCGCAAATTTAATGATTGCGTCAATCATGTTTGTTAACAAGAAATAATAAATATAATTAATTCGGATCGGGCTGGGAATGTCGGTTTTAAATTAAAAAATGTCTTTTATGTTGGATAAAGGAAAAATCAAACGTATACGAAAAGTCTTTGTATTTTGCGAATTAAAATTCCTTTTTTGATCAATTATATTAATTATTACAAGTTTAACAATTAATAAATGATTTAATTAGCGAGACCACTGACAGTACCAAAATGTAATTTATAGAAATTATAATTTACACTGAAAACAAAAACATTCGACGCAATTACGAAATAATTACATTTTGAACTAACAAAATAAAATCGGTGAAATAAAAATTTAAATTACAGTGCAATAAAATAAACGATATATATAATGTTTATGAAAATCACTATTCAAGGATATATACAATATAATATTTAGAATACAAATAATATACAAGTCTATCTATATTGAAATGTATTAATAAACATTGTAAATACATAAAATATATATTTTCATAATAGATATTTCTGGAAGCTAGAAATTGAATGGTATAGTAGTAAATAAATATGATGTTTTTTTTCTTTAATTTCATGTAATACATATATAATTTAATTTCGTATAACTGTTCAGCAATTAATTTTATATACCTCAAACAACTTTTTTTAGATTGGTTTAATCAGTCGTGTATAAAAACATATACTCACTCAATATCCAGGTGTAAAAGAATAACGGAAAAACGTAAAATTAATCTTTGTAACACTCTTTTTTCTACGTAGAAGTGAAGTAAATATAGTCATTAATGTTGTATACGGTATACTGCTTTATTACGCAATATTTGGGAAATTGCTGTTTCATTTCAAATTAATAAAATTACAGTTTTTCGGTTAATCTGTCAAAATATTAAACCATTAATGCTCAAATGTGTTGAATTTTCACTCTGATTTCAAACTTGTGCTTTTTGTGACAGAAATACCAGGATGTACAAGTTTATTTTATTTGCCGCCATCAAAACTACTAACAAATTTTCATTATGATAGCGGTTTCTGTTTTAACCATTTTGTCACAATGTATTTTACTGAAATATGAAAATTTATACAATACGTTCATCTGCAGTAGCTTGATTAAATTTGAAAAAAATTTACTCCGATGTTGACTTCAGAGGTATCTGAAACCAAATTATTAACTAATGTACACTTCTCAAATTGCCAAAGAAACAATCGATATGTAACGATGTTACGTATGTTGTATAGAAGTATCATCTTAAGTTTTATATAACTAATTTTCAATAGTACACTCAGAAAAATTAAACGTAGAAAATTGTTGTTTATAACACTAATTTGGAGACATTAAAGTAAAAACCTAAAAATTACTGTTTTTCTTTGTAAAAATACAGTTTTTCATACCAAATTTTCCTTCTATTTTTTAGTATAATGCTATTATAAACAGTAATTTTTAGGATTTTGTTTTAATGTCGCCAAATTAGTGTTATAAACAGCACTTTTCTAAATTTAATTTTTCTGAGTGTATAAAACATAAATATAAATAATATATAAAAGGTATAAATCAGAAATAATAAAATAACAATAAAAGATAAATGAGTATTTAACGTTTATTTAATTTTGAATATTCCATTTACTTTTAACGGCGTTTCGAAGCCAAAACCAAATAAACTCAAAATTTATCTATAAAGATATTGACGTCAAAATATCAGGGACGCGTTTCTCACACTTCAGAAGATGTCTAACATCTGTTATCAGAATGATACGTTGAAATAAAAAAAACTGTTCTTTAAAAATGTTTTTTTTTTGGAAATATAAAAAAATATGTTTAAATATAATTTCGTAGTAATTTTCAATACATCATTGTGATCTTTAAAACATGAAATCTAGTTAATCAGTTACGGTAAAGAAAAATAAAGATATTTACTTATATTTAAGCATATAGGAAAAAATTGTCCTATAATAAATTTTACTCGTCATATATAACGTTATTTGAACATAATAATATCTTCGTGAACATGTTTATATACTTTTTTTAAATTTATTACTGTACTTCTATATCGTAGACTGTAAAAAAATATAAAAATAACGTCCAAGATTAATGATTTCGGAGTTTTTGTAAGCGTTACTAACAACTAGTAACATTGAACTATTGTAAGGATATACATTTGAAAATACTTTTTGCTCGCAATAGCGTCAACTTTATGATGAAATTTAGAATTTCATACTTCAGAATGGGAATAAGTACTTTCTGGTGTTTGATATTTTTAATCTTGTACTCAACATGTGGCAGCAATTATATCTGTCACAGCTCATTCCACTTGTTTACCATGCCTATTTTTATAATTTTTTACACATGCTGACCTCCCTCGAAGATAAATCCGTCATCTCCGTCTGAAGTGTAGTTGTATAGCACGAGGACCGACATTATACTTTCGGTTCACTTGCTATTATTTTATTTTTGTTTATTTATTTTTTAAATATTATCAACTTTTCAACGAAAAGTATGAGAGCAAAAAAATAGTCGGACTGTTCGAGCGCCAAGATTAGATAAAACCGGGGGAATAGAAATAATTCAGAGCGCAACTGTGGATGACGGAAATGTGTGTTGTCGACGTCACAAAAATAAAACGATAAAAGGAACAAGCTGTGTCCGGCGTGAAACAACACAACTTAGAAAGATAAAAAGGAACAAACAGAACCGAAAAGCGTCGAAAAGCGCTTTCCTCGATACGACAAACTTATCGGCGCGAACGCTTCGGCCAGTAGTGTTAATGAAACAATTTTATAAGCTGCAATAAACCGGAATCTCGAGCAGCAATTCCGTTTTGTTGGCGGATTGTTTGGCAAAAATCTCTACGCCACGGGAATACCCGAATTATAAACCGATCGAATGTTCTGGGAATCGGTCGATACTTGAAACCGCAGACCACCTAAAGTCACCTTCAATTTTCGTGAATTTCTTGGTAACGCGTAATTTACAATCTCACGAAATCGTGTACGAAATAAACCAAGTATTAAACTACTTGATCGTTTTACAACGGCTTATGACGAATTAGAAAAATTCAAGCCCGTTGTTTTACAAAATCGGGTCGAAATAAAGTTTATTTACAACCGTCTGCTTATAATTAATACGAGAGCATTGTAATCTGATTGTTTATACCTCGCGGTTGGACAATCATTTATTATTAGCAAGAACGCGCGTAACTTGTAAAGTTAGAAATAAAAGGACTTTTACCACGGTGTTTATAATAAATGTCAATGTTACCTCGCTCGGTTTCTTCTATAAAGAGTCGCGCACTGCAAAAGTAAGTAGAAAGCGTCTTAGATTAAGACACTGGCAGCAAATCTGTAAGAAGAAAAAGATCGTTTATACGTTACATTTGAAAACATTAAGAATCTATACTGATATAGGAAACACCTAGTAGTTTATGATTTTAAATCAAATTATTTACTGACTGTTTATGTGTAAGTTGTAAAAACTACCATCCTTAAGACATTGTGTATTTCATATACCTTGCAGTAAGATATACAATTTGAATGTTTAATTTCGGAATCGTATAATCATGTTTTCAGTTACTTTTGACGAATAAAGTTCGAAACTGTTAGGTTTTTGCAAAAATCGAACAAACGAATAGAGTAACAGATAAAGATAGAAATAAATAAGGTATCGTTAAAATTAATTACAAATAAATTGTAAACGTTTCTCGCATCGAAAATGTCAGTCGCTGGAATAAGAGATATCTTTTATCAATGGAATGCTGACGTTTTGCACAATGTTTGTATTTAATGTTGATACGGTCGTGTAAATGTGCGACGACGGCCGTATAAATTCCGCATAAAGCACTCTAAAAGCGGTGACATTTCACCGCTTGTAAAATTGACGTACGAGATTGTGCCATGTTCAATGAAATTATCCGCTTGCTCTTCATATCAGCCGCACCGAAATCCATATATTTTCATTGGGCCAATGCAAAAGAGCATGTTTCGGTTCTCAGATCTTCGCCGCCTGTTAATTGGTCTTAATGGCCCATGGCACACTTATGATCTCGAGACGCTAAAAACTGTTCCATCCTCGCGGCGTGAGGGGACCTTAAGAGTTTCTTCCTGTTTCTTTTTTATAGAGAAATAAATACGCTGCAGCGAACACGAAGTTTCGTTTTAAATATTTCTTGTCGTTAAATTTTTGCTGGATTCACTTGAACTTATATATGCAAAACAAAGAAAGTAAAATAAAACGATTGCCTTCGATGAAACATTATTCCAGCACAGTTGCATAGTATAAAACGATCATCAAAATGCGGCGCAGAAAGTGTTACTCGATAATCTCGGTCATTATTATATTTAAGTAAGTGATACAAATTTGATGAAACAATAAATATAATATTCTGTAAGATTAAATTCAATGAACGATCAACGGCTTAATTCACAATGCTATTTATATAATATTAACTAATTTCATGTTTACACGGAAAGAAACAATATATTAAAAATTACTAGCAAAATATTAAATGTGTGACAGTACACTGAAAAAAAAATGTTTAACGATTTATTGTTTATTGTTTATTGTTTAACGGACATTTTGTCCTTTTGTATACAAAATATACAACATATACTATTACATACATCTTTTTCATCATTTTCATTCATACAAATATACACTAATATAAATAATATATATAAAAATATAAATAGAATAATAAAGTAATACAAAAGAATACTACATAATATATCAAAACTGGATGATATGTAAAAATACAAGAAAATCACTATATAATATAGTAAAATTGGCAATGCACATAATAATATGTTAAAGTTTATGTAAAAAATTTTAATATATAATGTAGTAAATTTTTTGTCTTTTCACGTATCGTCTACTTTTGGTATAATATATAGTAAATTGTTAAATATTTATTTTCTAAGTGTAGTATTCTACTTTATACTTAAAAATTAGTAAATATTGCACATATTTCGGTCAAAATTGCTGACATTTTAGTCAAAATTACTAACATCTTAGTAAAAATTGCTGAACTTTTATGTATCATTTCAAAATGCAACAATTCTCCCGAGTCAAAATTTTAAGCCTCCGTTGACTAGAAATTTGTTTTAATTTCAGCCTTCTTTCAACCTCGAAAAGTGCGGAAAATTCCATTTTGACGCGTTTCGAGGTTTAAAGGAGACTCAAATTATTTTCACTAAAACTTTTAAACATATCGTTTTAACTTTTAATAACATATTCTCGTATATAATTAAATATATAAATATTCTTATATAATTCTTAAATATAATTAAATATACACATATTAAGGAAAAGAGAATGGGAGAATATTTAATTCGAAGTTAAAATGATATGTTTAAAGATTTTAATGGCAATAATTTGAGCCTCCTTTTATCCTCGCAATGTGCAAAACTAAAAATTTCCGCACTTTTCGAGGTTGAAAAGAGGTTTATAATTCTGACTCGGGCTGTCACACAATTGATATTTTACAGGTAATTTTTAATAATTGTTTCTTTTCGTGTATTTATATACATCTAAAACATTTTTGTGTGTGAAAAGACTTTATTCCTATAATTAGGAATATTTTCACAATTCTCTTTTCAAAAATGTTTCACTTGACTGGATACAAAGTACCAAACCTTTCGAATATGTAAAAAAAAATGTAACCCGTTCAAATATATATATTCTTGCGCGTGATGGAAGAATACCGACTAACATCTGTTCTCCACGAAGATGATCAATGCGAGGTATTAGGAAAGTTTAAAAAAACATATGGAAGCTAGATGAACCGTTTGTTTGCATTCTCGAAAATCGGAAAACACTTTTTCTCGTAGTCATCGTGCGGCATATGGCACTCAGGTTAGATTTATCTTGGCGCCTCACGTAAGCACAAGCTGCTCCAACCCGGTGGGTCCCGAAATGCCCTCACGAGTAGGAGGAGAAAACTATTCTTCTGCTCGTCTTTGTGGAACGTATGCACTCAGGCGTATAATGAATTCAACTTCGGCTTGATCATGCGATACACATCGACGCAGGTATCGTTTTTTATTCGTAAATTTTTTTTCTGCGCCAACAACACAGCATACGTGCTGGACATATTTGATCGAGCAGTTCGCCAATGCTTAGACAAGGGTTATTAAGACTATCACGATGAAAATTGTTCGACGCAATCCACGATAAGTATTTTCGCTCTTCTGGATAAGCGACGTTGCATTAACAGCAATCTTTCTACGTCCGCGAGTAATTAAGACGAATTTCGAGTTATATAAACTTACGGAAGGGTAAATAAATAGCTTCCATCTGTTATCAAAATTTAATTTTCATTATGTAATGATGTAGAAAAAGTATAAGAAGATCAACTTTAAGGAATATTATGTCTTCATTATTCATTCGACGTCATTTCGAGAGACGGTATGATTCCCAAGTATTCGAATATAAGGCAAAAACGCGTTTCGGATGAATTTCTTAGTAATTACGGTCAAATAAGCTTTAAATAAATAACTGTTGAAACCATTTTTAATGATCCGGAATAATAAATAATTTGTTCTAAGCTCGCTGTCTGTTAACAACTTATGAATAATGTACGGAATTTGCATTGAGTTTGTAACAATTAAACACATTGTTACAAATTCTACATTCATCGACAATTAGATGAAGAGTTCAATATTGTAAAATCTGTATTGATAATTTCAATGTAAAGGTTGTATTAAGCAACGTTATAATTATTTTGCGCAGAATAAAGTGTTCTTCTTCCTTTCGGACGGTCGGTTTTCTGAATAACATTTCCCTATAATTTGTATATATTAAAATGTATAAAATAATTGCACTAAGATTTCACAATTCAGGGTATTATGAATTTAAACTTTGCACATTTTGTATGTTAATGGATTCTCATGGACCATCGAATCGGGTATTAATATGACAAATGATATAAATGCACACTTCTTAGTTCGGTTGCCCACGAAAAAAAGTTTTTTTAATGTTAAGATCACTTAAATTGATTATTTCGCAGAAGTGAAGCGGATTATAATATGTATCATACACTAATTGAAGATAACCTGACTACCGTTTTACATATTAAGTTTTTAATCCCACATTTCAGGCGCTGAATAATTATTACGTGAAATGATATTAAAGGGGGCGTTTGCCAACTAGATCTACGGGACAATAAATTGAACTCACAATAAATTGTGTAATTAAAATTCATTAATTATTATTAAATGCACTGATCCATTTTTTCTCACGCACGGCGTGTACCTTATGACGTGATTTAGTACTATTTAAGTAAATTGGTTTTACGCAGATTATAAACGCTATCGAATTTCATGCCGAGCAAGATATATGATACAGTTTTAAAAATTTCGTAATAGCGTCATCGTTTTTAATGATGTATTGGGCAGCAAATTTGAATAATTCGTTGTGACAGACTTCGTACGTATAGCAACAGTAATTACATTAAGGAAAGTATAGCTTCATACAACTTGCTCAATTTTTAAAAAAAATTTAACGTTTACAGGTAATATACCATTTTGTGATCAAATATATTTTTATGGTTTTCATTTGTCAAGTTCAGAAATATTACATTAATTTAATTTAATTTGAATTTATCAACGTGTATAATAGTATGACTAAACGACAAAACGGAAATTATTATAGTTTTTATATCGTTTGTTTGATTTTCATTTGCTTTTGTTTTTTGATATTTTTAGAATCTAAGTAAGATATATATGTAATCTGAATAATTAGTATACTTAATTTTAAGATTGTGTAATATACAGTAAAAATAAGATGCTTAATACATGAATTATTTAATCTTGATTGGTAATGACATACATTACTTGAGAAATGTTCAAATCTCCATCAACCTTATTAAAATATTTTAGCATATTAAAATATACATAGTTTAAATTTTACGCTTAAAAATATTTTCTCAACCTGAATTATGTTTCTAAACTTTTTTCGGAAAAAGATTAATCTTTTGTATTAATTTTATATTAAAATTCTACAGAACAAGAAAAACTTGCTTAATAAATTAACTATAAATTAACTAATTAAGTTAAAACCGACGTATACATTGTACTCAATCGCAATAGTTACAAGTTTAATTGCGCTTTTCATTTTAATTCAGATTTATTTAAAAGCATAAATTCATTCCCAAATTATTTTGGTTTATGTTGACCTTGTTTAAATACATAAACTATTATTATATCCTAATAAACTCTTTTCCTTTAGAAAAATTAAACTTTAACCAAATTCACACATTTCTAAGGTTAATTTTTTAAGACATGATTAATGTTTGTAATTAATAAATTCAATTATTAGCGGCATATTTGAAATGGATCGTAAGTTCAACATAAATTCCCAACTAAGACGTTTAAGCTTGCAGAAGTCTAATTCTTTAACCTGCAAGCATTCTGCATCTAAAAGAGACAGACACAAATTTATCATATCAATCTAATCTGGCGTTACATTTGCGAGGCCTCCGATTCATCTTTGCTTTGAAAACTGTAGAATCCAAGAGTTGAGCGATACATCGAGCGTTGTCTTCATTTCGAGCATGATCGATCTTCGTTATTTCATATATAAAGCCCCGTGCTGGCAGGTCAAAAGTTTGGCTATCCGCGCACATTTTAGAGTGTGCTCTATCCGCGACCATATGGTCGCCGCGAGCCAAATTATTATTTCCACGAAGCACGTTGAAATTGGCTGAAAATTGGCCGCTCATCTGCTCAACTCATAATTCCGCATTTTTAATTCGACTTTCAATTTTGCGATCGCAACATGTCCGACGGCTGATTAGCAATTTTCGATGTCAGACTTTCATCAGTAAATTGGCCCGGCACTTTAATTACTTTATAACCAAACACAAACGCAATGGTAATTTAATAATCAGTATTTCGGGTTGTTAATTAATTTCGTCGATCGTAATTCCATTCAACTTTATATAACATAATAGGTATCAAATTTTTTTTCAAGCTACACCCCTCTCACCTCGCGCCATTTTCGTCTTTCTGAGTTGCTTTACGTTTGCTTCGATTATCTTCGTTTTCTTTCTATAAAATATGCTAAACGCTACGTGCTAAAGGGGCCCGGACACAACTTGTTATTTGCGAATTATGAATGTTGTAAGGCGAAGTATAATGATAATATCCCGGGTTAAGACCAATTTTTTAAACGCTTAAGGGCAACCGGACTTAATGTGTCAGATGACGGACTAGGAATTCTTAGACCCTAATAAAGTCGGTGACCTTCCTTATAAATAGGATTACTCTGATTTGAAGCGTAATTGGAAGAGTCTACGGATTTACACACCCAAAGTATTTATACCAACCTATTATAAACAAAATTTCAATCTTTAAACATTTCACATAAAATATATATATGCACGTAATCTGCAATGTGCTAATATTAAATGGTATAATAACTGAACAAATTTGTATTTCCAGTGTAATATTTTATGCCGTTTATATATGACACGTATGGCTTATTAAAATATAGTGAATAAGTCAATATCTTTATGTTAAAACTAAAAGCTTAATAATTTGAAGCTCTTTATATAGTTGGAAAATAATTAACTAAACGGTGTTAAATAATGTAGCACTTGTACTAATTACGGCATATTTTATGCAAATTAGTATATTTTGTTTATAATTCGAATCGAGAATTTATATTATATATTTTATATCTTGCACTGTTTTCAAACATATAAATTTAGCTTCATTTTGTTACGGAATGATACATTTTTGACGCAGTCTGTGAGATTTTTAATTTTCTTTATTTAATGTTTGAAAACAATGCCGTAGGTGTTCTCGATATACTAATTACTATTTATAATTTTATATATTATATAAAAAAGAAACTTAGTTCGTAATAGAGAATTATTACATTGCAAAAATCGATAATATAAAAATGGCTTTTGATTTAAGATGATTTCATAAATAAAAACGTTAAAAGTGTCTTAATATTGGACGCTTTTTCATGACAATCTCTAAATTTCAAACACTTGTTTTAGTAGTGTAAAATGCAATAGATAAGACATGTTAATATTTTAAGATAATAAAAAATTCATTGGTTCCTTACTGTAACGGGTAAGAACTGTACACGCGGAGAAGAGATATGTTGATTCAACAAAAATTTTGTTACATTTACAAAATATTTGGTATATTTAACCAAATTTTAGTAAAATTAATAAAATTTTGTTTGAATAAACATATATTTTCTCTGCGTGTATGAACAAATTTATTCAATTAAATTTATTTATTTTTATTATGCATATATACTTTAATTAGTAATTATTAAATTATTTTCTTAAAATAATTTTCTTTTTTTAAATATAAATATTGCTTTACTTAAAACTTAAAACGCAAAAACAGAAAGATCTTTTAATAAATATTTTATCATGACAAAAGGCATCTGAACGAATCAATCACAATACACTACTAAAACTAATGTCTCAAATGTAAACATTTTATTGGAAAAGACGTAAACAGTATCTAATAATAAGATACTGTAACGACGTTTCTATAAAGTGTCTTGAAATAAGACATTTTTATAATGTCGATTTTTACAGCGTATGTTTACCTCGTCGTTCCGCACAGTGATGCTAAATGTGGTTTGCTTACGTGCTGTGTCTAGATTTCACAACTTAAAAATAAGCGTTATTTCATATATTTTATTTAATATGCGACCTTCAATAACTTATTACTTATTATTTATTATTTTTACGGAAAACATAGATATTATTTGAAATTACCGAGTATAAATAAAACTATACGAGGTATATATAGAATTATCTAAATAAAACTTATATTGATTTACTTTTCTATTTTGATATTTCTTACCGAAGATATTACGAAAGACGTATTTAGTATTAAATGAAGAAAGGGTTGCTTGTTTTCAAGATTCGAAGTAAATCTTGTTTTTCTCAAAATATTTGTAATCACGGCTTTGAAACGATGACACGCAAAATACATTACTATTTTCGATGACACAAAAGATATACTGGATTGGTTTTATTGAAGCGGAATAATCTTGGGAAGAATGTTACTAAACGGGGATTTAAAGGATTAATATTTGAATGTGCCTTTTTCGGATTGATTTTTCGAGTGAACGGAACAGAGTGGTCGGAATTGAAAGTTGTCGTTTGATAAGTAAAGGTATAGATATATCAGTGATAGCGTCTAAGCGGAGCACATAAAGAGTATTGAAGAAAATTTCATTTTAACTTATCGTATTTAAAATAATATTAATTTTATATAAAACAATATTAATAGCTCGTGTTATTTATCAAAATATGTGTTCTATTCGGGATCACAGAAAACTTTGTTTTAAATGCAAAATACTAGTATTTAATATCGATTATTAATATGATTAATTTAATTTACTACAATCAAAATTATATACAAACCAGTTGTTTTTTAAAAATCTTATTCCCATGAACGTTTAAATTTAAATTTTATTCGACTGTTCATACGATTCATGTAATTAATTACTTGAATACATTAAACATGATTGCATGATCATATATATGTTTCAAAGCCAAATATTTAGTTATAATATTTCAAATTAAAAAATATATTGTTAAGTTAAATAATATTTGTATATGGAATGTATAACCAGAATAATACTAACTTCTCGTTGATACCAGAGTGCCCAGTACTACTAACCTATAACGATATATTTGTCTCTCAGTATAGAAGCACTGCTGCTCCAGTATTGTTTCATTATTGAGATGATAACGTGACTCCTGTTTTGGCTTACAACTATTGTAATGTTATATTAGAGATGGATTAGTGCTGATTTAGAATAGCAGTAATAGTGTTATACTAATGTATCTCTATGTTGAATGTAATATGTTTAGTTGGGTAAATTGAAAATAAATAACAATGACACGATTCCATTTTCAATGTGAAAATAAATATTTCAGTATTTGAGCAGAAGCATATACATTGTAAGATTATAGAGGGTATTCATTTTTTTTACTTCATTTAATTTTATTTAACATAAAGAACTGCGGATAAACCCATACAGAAATTTACAGAACAAAATGTTCTTCAGAATCATACCATACTCAATTATTCGTATGTATGAAAGTACAAGTGGATGTTGTTCAACAACGTTGTCCCAACGTCTGTTAACCATGTTTTTCCACTGTTTCAAATCACAGCACATCTACTGGTACAAGTATTATCATTTTCAACACCCGAAATAGTAAGTTTAAAGTCATTTAAATTTAAAAACCATGAATGGAAAATTTTTAATTTTTTCATGAAAGAAACAATTCAGCTTGCAAATAATTCACTTAGATCAATTAATAATACGGCAATTCATGCCAGTAACGATTAAAGTCATCTTAGATCGATTACGAAAACATAATGCTTTGCTATTTTTTGAAAACATCCACGAAAAATACCTTAATAAATAGTAGTTTTGGCCGAAAAATGATAATCTTCCAAATTCGTTCAAACTTTGGACGAGACTGATAAATCCATTATGAGTATAAATATACGTCAAATAATATATATAAAGTCATTCAAAGTCAAAAATAACTAGTGAAAATTTAATTTTTTTCATAAAATCGATGATTCGGGCTGCCATTTACAAGTAATCCACATAAATCAATTAATAACACACGTTTAATGATAAAAATCTACCCCAAAATCGATACAAAGTCATATGAAATCGATTACAAAGAAATAATTTTTTGCCATTTTTTAAAAAAAATCTAAAGGGCAATTGCCTTAAAAAATGGCAATTTTGGCCAAAAAATTAAAATCTTTCAAATTCGTTCAAACTTTGCGCATCGACTGGTACATCTATTATGAGTATGATAATACCTGAAATAGCGAGTTTAAAGTAATTTAAGGTATAAAATATAGCAAAAATGTAAAAAATCGCTTTATTTTTAAAATTTTATTCATAAATATATTAATGTATATAATTAATACATTATATTCATTACATTACATTACATTAACATATACATTAATTAATACGTAATAATAATACGCTATATAACTTTGCCTGAAACTATCAGTCTACACTATTATATGAATAGCAAATAATTGAATTGAATGCACTGCGTAAATAAATATCAATTTCATAAATATTTCAAAGAGTATATAGAATGGGAAATTAGCTTCGAAAATTTCACCAGAAAATTCGTTACATTAATTCAATTATTTAGGATTGGATTTCAAAACCATTACAACAAATTATTGTCTCTCTTCTCGAAAGGATGATAGGATTAAGAGAAATGTTTATTATATATAAAACCAACTTATACTGCCGCTTCTAAGAACATCCAAAGTAGATAATATTGCTTTATTGGAGACGGATGTAATTTTTATTGGGACGTAACAACGAACTTGTCAGTTCCTTTATTCGACATTTCCGGCATTCAGCTCTGCGTCAAAAACTTTGTCGCTTCTAATCAAATCAAATTCGAATGTACATGAACTTTCCCGAACAATTTTCGGACAATGAAGTATTTAATGTGATTACACAAGAACTAACCGAGTGCTTCTTTCCCACGAGAGGGAAGCTCTGTTTATAACAGTTTTCTAGTAATTCAATGTCGCATCTAATTCTGCTAGAAACTCTATCCGACCATTAATGTATGCAACAGTTTGTCCACACGATTACATATTCATAAATAACTACTGATC
>JABFQC010000406.1:0-28181 GCA_022817085.1 Psilanteris sp. ZL-2020
AAATTATATTTATCATATTTATTAATAGTTTATTACATGCGACATAAAAATAAAACTCCAAGCAATAAATATTATCAAATACGTGGTTGCGCCTATTCAAAAATATATTTCATAACAGTTATCAAATCTTTTTCTCAATGTATAAATAAAGTAAATTTTTATATATAATTTTTTTGTAACGTTCAGCGAAAGGCTGTTTTTCAAAACTTGAATTTTATTCTTTTAAACATATCTATTATTATTTTTAATTTTCAAAATCATTTGTTCGAACCTTCATTTAATCCGCGATTTTGCATTTGATTCGAATCGTGCATTACAGAGTATCGTAATTAATGTTCGTGATTACCTTAGTCTTAGAAGCCTGAAAGTCGTCAGCAATGTTTCTGAGATTCGCCCCAACCGTGGCCCACTCCGACTCGTCCAAATTCTTTTCTGTGCGAGCCGTGCATCCGACGTCGTTGGTTTTTATTGCGGCTTTGACAAGCGCGCTTTCCGAAGTGATGCGACGTCTTCGTGGCTTTGGTCTCGGGCTCGGAACCGGCGCACTACATTCCGGAAATTGGAACGCAGCGTCCCTGGTCGGACTGCTGGGTGCCGACACGGTAACCTGAGGCGATGGGGGCGGCAATTGCTCCACGGCTGATAAAACCAGATCCGGCAGCGGCAATCGTGTCAGATCCGAGTCCAACAGAATCACCGGATGATCTCGATAACTAGGCGCGTCAGAAACTACTCTCCGTGGTAATCGATCTGAAATGAAAACGAGCACGCAATTAGCGCCAATCTGATTGAACGAATGCAATCGCGTTGAAATGGGGGTAACCTTCCGAGCTGGATAAAGGGCGCGTTCGGAACATTCAAACCGCGAAAACCGAACCCGAAGCTGTTTCCAATCAACCGTACGATCAATCACTCGTTCGTCGTCGGATTTCGCCGCGAAATGTTTACAAAAAATATTACAAAAATGTTTACGATCCTCCACTTGTTAGTTTATCCAAAGCGCAGATTTCGTAACTGAACTCGGTAGTTGTCGTTATCTCTGTTTAGGAACGGCGATTATCTGCGAACGACGGTAGACCGCGTGTCTGCTTAACAGGCGTATGTTTATTTGCGTGCAGCGCGCGCGCTCGGAAAAAAAATCTGATAAGATTATCTTCCCTCCATCATGGCTTAGATCAAGTGTTCCTCAAATAAACTTCACGTCAGAGCTATATATATTTCAACGGCGACTGTTTATTCTGTACCATCCTACGAGGCAAAAATATGTCATGATTAATTGACGCGCGCGCGCGAGCGAGCGAGCGCGAACGAGTGGTTCGAGCGCGCGGCACAAAGCGCGGCGCGCTTGATTGTAAATTAGCGCGGCTTCATCGGCGGTCTAACGGTGCTTCGGAGTCGTCGGTTCACGCCCTTACGGGCCGCCGTCAGAAGCGGTCGCCGCGTGACAACCGAATAGCGATATTGCGAGTGCCGCATCTGGGCGGTATTGTTCGCCGCGTGCTTGTGCGTGGTGGCATCCTTGACATTTTGCGCGGCTCTTTCACTTATGCAACGAGCTTTGCCACATCGTCACCTACATTCGATTAACCGATGAAGTGGCTTTTCTTCGACGCCGCTTACGAAACCCGCGGATTCTTCGCAACTGCCGACTTTTCTTTCGCCCTCGGCGCTCGTCTAACGTGGATTCGTGGGGGAAAAGAAAATAGGTATATTTATTGTTGTTAATTAAGCGGTCGGTTCGGCGTCGAAAGTGTCAAAGAGAAGAAGATAAATTTGACGAAACCGCCGCGATTTATTGATACCGGAGTTAACGCGCTAACTGAGAGAACGCGGCAGGTATTTAGCAAATACGTCGGCTTTTTCTCGCGAAGGTTTGCAGATTAAATGGTAATTGCGGCAATTACGCTGATAGTGGCAGCGCGCCAAAAGAGGCGCGCTCTGAGTCCCGAAGACAAAAATGTAGGCGTGCTTTGGCGCTGCGCAAAAGAAGTCTTTTTGTGCACAAGGTGGACAAAAAATGCAACTCGCACGTGGCGAGCACCCGCATATATAGACGAGGGTTTACGTGTTCTCGTTACGTGCACGACTTTTGCCGCAACCACAACGGTGGCATGTGCACGTGAGTCACACGAAGTGGTGCCCTTTGCACGTCCATGTAGAATCGTATAAATTAATCCAGAACCAACTCGCTCGGTCGGATCGAAACGGTGTCCGTTAATAAAAGACGCGAAACAATTTTCATCCGGACTTTGTTGCATTGTTCCTTTCGGCGTTCGTATTCGAATCTCGCGTAATTGCGCGTCATTCATTATTTTAAGTATTCATAATTGCACGTTAATCATTCGTCAAATACGAGTTTCGCGGCGTATGACGAGGCGCGGAATTACGCTTTTATTGTAAAATTTGTAAACGACAAATCTCATTGTTGCGCGGTAAAGATATTACCAGCGAACGCGCGATCAAAGGTCAAAATTCGTATACAAAAGAATCGAGATTCGTAATGTCAATCTTTTTAACCCATCGCGATGGCATAAGTTTATATAAATAACGGCGTCGCGATTCGAACGGTTAAAAGAAAGGGGGAAAAGTATCGTAAAATTGCGCGTTTAATTTCGAGATTACAATAATAAGAGGCATGATTTGGTTAAATGTTAAACAATTTAGAAAGGTCAATAAATTGTTGGCACGTTGTTGAGAAGTATGATTAAACCTCGGCGTAACTGCACACATCTCGTCTTGGCGTTCTCGCTTCGCGGGGACAAGGAGGGAAGGTGGAAAAAAGAGAAGAAAGAAATCCGCCCGCCTCGCTCCTCTCGCGTTATACAGTTATTGCGTCGCGTGTGTGCTTAACAGCATGCGCGCGCGTACATTGCAGCGAATGCTAAACTGCACAAAGAACCCCTTTCAAGGCCGCGAGAAATGCAACGCGCACTAACACGCGTGCGGGACGCGTGTCAACGTAAGTAAAAGTTTCTCCTTCCACTCGGCCGCGCGTATTGTATGTTTCGCGTCACATGCGCGTTTACTTAATATTATTTATATGGATTTGCAAAATTTTCTGCGCACTTTGTAATAAGTTATGCCTCGGCGCTGTGAATGCAAATGCCCGCGCAGGATATTCGCAATTATTGCGACTTATTTCGGAGGCCAATTTGCTTTTTATTGTCAAGCGGCAGAAAAAGAGCGTCGTAATAATTTTAACTTTATTACAAGAATAGGCGTACGAAAGCAAAAATAAATGTTAATAATGGACACGCGGTGTTGTAAAATAATTGTGGCGCGTATGACATGACTTGCGAATACTTGTCCTTTATCCGAGCGAAAGCGTCAGGTTAGATGTGGATGTTTGGAAATCGCGCTAATTTGTACGACGTTCTCTTTTATTGTCAACGGACAAAGATGCGGAAGACAAAGATGCGACGACAGTTCTTTATTAGAATGCGAATTTGGCGCGCGCCGAGATTATCAAGTTGGGTTTGCTGGTGCGATTATAAACGTCGGTAATTGCTAATTATGGAAGTAAAGAATCACCGTATGAAGGGGGGGGGGATTACGCGTTCGATACATTGCCTCTGATTAATTGCAACGATTAATAATTGTGTAATTTGAATAGCAACCGTTCTAAGAAAGTTATAATTAAAACGATGGTTTTATGCCTCTGGTCGTTTCGGTATTACACCGAACCCGATTATTTCATACTGAATTTGAAGGCGTTACTGCGCAGGTACTTAGAGACCGTGTTTATCAGAATACGGCATTTATATGGCTCGCACGTCGCTGTTTTTTTTTAACGCGCGGTTTGCTTTTGCTACTTTTCCGGAACAATGGAGCAGACAGCGGTGCACGCTTACACGATACGAGAAGCTATTGCGCCTTCTGCGCAGTCATTATCACGAATCGACCCTGATTTACTTTAAACGACGTTTTTTTATAATTACGTGTTTGCATACATAAACAACGGTTGCGGAAGAAAAGCGATAACGATTGTTTGTTGTATTTGCTTGATGTGCGATAACCACAGATAATTATAAAGAAACTGCAATTATTCTTTTTCGTTTTGATTGGTTTAGAATTGCTATTATTAAGCAGATATGATCATACGATCGGCAACATTTTTATTACAGGCGCAATTCAGTTTTCGTAATGCTCGAACAAAAGTAAACGTATCCTAAAAAGACCGCGCGAATGATTAACGATATCAACGCGTTACATTTGTTTGTTTGTTAAATAAGTCGTTGGTATCGTGTGTTATATATATATATATACATATATATATATGCATACGTGTAATGTTATATTTAATTTATGGACCAATTGACAATCAAAGTTATGGCTTTTATTAATACGCTCTTATATCAGGTGGAAAGGTCATGTTTATGCACTACGAAATAAACCGCGCGCGTATTTGGTCGTGAATAATGAAACGCGCAAAACAACTAAGTGTCACAGCTGCTGATACAAAATGCGCAATATTTTATACGATTTTACAATGCGAATTGGTGTTGTAACGCGGAATTTCGTACTAACGCGATGAACAGATTATACGCGAGCACGGAACAAAAGATGTTTAGTCAGTGTCATGGCAATATCGTCATACTGTTGATGTAACACACTTTTGCTCAATAGAACGCGTTTTCCGGATGTACTTCGGAGGATCGCTTCTCTGAATCTGCAACACCATTTTAGGCGCTCGTACGCGCGGCATTTATTGTCCGTGTAATTGCGCACATCCGCAGAATTCCAAGATACGGGATCCGTTCGACAAAGAACGTATCGCAAATATGATTACGAGCTATTGGTTTAACGATACATCTTCGTCTTTCCGCGACGATTATCTACCTCGAAATTACTTTCCGCGCGAAGCATATTTATATATATATATATATAGAATTGACCCAGAATCGATATCGCTTCGATACAACCGAGCGAAATAAGCCACCTGTAAAATCCGTTCGCGGAAACGAAATTCATTTTCCACGTTCCAAGTCGGTGTTTTCATTGATAACTTTTTCCCCGACCTGTGGCGTGATGTTTTGAAAAAGCGCCTTTCAAAAAAATCCAATGTTTGTAAACAAAAACCGTATCGACGGTTGAGTGATTTCGCCGCGAGAGGGCGAATGGAGGATTTGAAAAATAACTTTAATTATGTCACATAAACAGAATATGAGTAATCAAAAGTGGATGAAACCTTGTTGTAAACAATAATTATTGTCCACCTGTATTCATTTCTGAATCTAATTATATCGATGAACACCCCGACCGACAAACGAAGACACCATTTGTCTAGATAAGTAATTCAGTTTCAGATAAGCAGGTTCTCGTCCTTTTTCGTATTGTTCTGAATTTGATTCAATTAGGTCAATATCTGTTAATCATCTTAATCACTGCAACGCGCAGATATAACGGCCGTAAAATTCTTTGCTGAGTCAACCGCGCGAATCATTAAAATTATCAGCCGATGTATAGCGATCGTTATCCGACGGAGAATTGCAAATAAATAATGAATGATGGAAATCCAGAAACAGTCTTTGTCAAAAGCATATCGCAGTTCCCGACCTTCCTCTACGCAGGTTGGAACTTGTTCGTTCATTCCGCCTTGTTTTTCTCCCTCTCTTTCTCTCTCTCACTCTCCTCCTTCCCCAGCGAGCATCGCGCGTGTGCTAAACGCTCGTTAAATGAGCGAAAGAAATAATAAAAAAGAAAGATTATTACGAAGTGTGCGCACGTCGACGGCTTCAAGTATCTATCCACGGGTCGGAGATAAGGCGCGCCATCAAGTCGTCGGTTTACCCGCAGAGATAGCGACTGATCGGTGGGCGACAAAATTCATGCCAGATAGTATAATACGCGTCGCCGGTAAGGTCGATGAATTTTTAATGTCCCGCACTCAGCGTAACCGAAGACGATAAACTGTAATTTTTAATGACTAATTCCATAAATACTTAAGGAAGTCTATAGACGCGACATTATATTCCGCCCGAATCACCTGGGCTTTCTGCTAAATTGCTTGGCAATGGCAAAATTTACGACGCGGAGTCATTCCCAAGATTTCGCGAGACGAATAATTGACTCCTTAAAGGCCACTGCGCGCGCGATTACGACGAATAGTATATATTTCATGTTTTTTCGGCGGTGTTGCTTTTTATGGACGCGCGGCGTAAGATTTTTATTGCCGCGGAAAATGAGCGCGACGGACAAAGCCGCGTCTAGGAGGTATTAATTGACGCGCGGGACAAAGACCGAGCTAACGAATTAATCGTCGCGAAGGCGCAGCTGCTCGCTTCGGCTGTTTATAATTTTTACGCGATACCGTTTGGCGCGCTTATAACGCGATCGGCAAACCTCGGCGCCGAAAGGAGACAATAAAAAAGCAAGTTACGACGCGCTCGCATCGACTACATGAATCATACGTCGCGATAATCTCGACTTTCGGCGAGTTGTAATTTTTCGATCCGATAGAGTGGAATGTAATCGAATATTTCTACATCATCGAAAAATGCGCGCGTATGATAAATGATGGCATTGTTGAAATTGCGCAACACCGCGCGGCCAATAAATAAATATTTTCGCGTTGAATTTATGTATACTTATCGGGCATCTATTAGTTATTCTTTCGGCAAAATTTATTTAGATAAATCGCTTATCAGATCGGCCGCGAACACAATGGCGTCCAGTCGACTTTTAATTCGCTTAGCCATCATTAATAACAAGCATCGGTTATCGCTTCGCCTATCTGCGCTTTGATACCAAGCATCAACAGATTGCTATTAAAGATGGCAGCGTTCGAGACCATCCCCGCCCCGCGGGATATTAATAGACTCCGCGGGGTTGTTGTTACTGCAAAGATCGCGACTTCTGTTTCGATCGAGTAACGGCCTCGGGCGATCGACTATTTACTTCGTTACTCGCGAAAAGCGCGTTCGTTTGATTGTACAAGCCGGCGCTGGTGTGCCGCGCGAGTGCGACTCGCGCTCGCGAAAACAGCCCCGAAGAGAATGTATTTTCTAAGAATATATGTGTTATACTAAAACTAAGATCAAAAAAGAAGAAAAGCGCAGAAAAGGGGGGGGGGGGGAAAGAGCGAACGAGAAAAACGACGAGATTGAGCAACACGATGGCGATCGCCGGCTTCTTGCGGTGCCTTCGGGGACTGCGCGCAGCTGTTTCTATAAATACGCATCCTCCCATCTGATGCAACCGAGCTTTCGATTCCAAATCTCGTCGAAAAATCTGCAGCAAGTACGTACGTTGACCCTGACCGTTTGCACGCGCGTTACACCACTCCACTTGCGAATTGTTTTCGCTGCCGGTTCTGGAATAGGCGAATAGAAAAAGTGCCGTGCCAAAAAACGGCTATCCGAACGATTGCGTGCCGCATTCGGCAAAAAACAACGACGAGCTTTCTCATTTCGCATACATTCGGTTGCGCGTCTTTTTTCTCTTGCCGGCGACAAAATAAACAGACGCAAATATAGAATGCATAAGATTCCAACGCAGATGATATTACTCCTCTAATAGACCTGGCGTTTATTTCGGTCGATCGAATGATTTCGTTCGAACCTTTCTAACTTTTAAATTGAGTTTAACAATATCGTTTAAACTAATTCATTCGGGCGCTGCTTTCTATCACGGTCCGCAGGAAAATTGATAAACATACCGCAGGACCCGATATCGGCCTTTTTTTCTCCCTCCCGTTTGAATCCCATTCAAGAACACACGGATTCATACAAGACGAGCGGTTTATTGAGTCGCTTTCGCGCGCATTCGGATATCGCATAAGAAACCTCACTGCGAAATGATGTTACACTCCGATGCGGATATTGAATGTATTATTGGTTTTGCGAGCTTATTCTGATGAAAACCCTTCAATTAGTTTTTGTCTCCGATAACCTAATATTAGAGATTGATTTAGCAATTGAATCGCTCTACGCCGAGACAGCCTCGTATCGTTGTTTGTAAAGTAGCGCGTGTCGAATTTCGTTTTTGCCGAGGGTATTTTCATTTTTACACCGGCTGTTATGAACAATTGCGATTTCGTTTCGGCGCAGTGCTGAAATCGATGAAAAGTCGACCATGAAGTATCTGACGGAATCGCGTATCAAGTTTTCCATATAAGATGTATGTAATAATAAATTGTGCTAGCGCGTTCGCGGCTCGCGAGTGATACAAATTACACGATACTGTTATGTAATTAATTTGCTCTCAACGTTTGATGTAATTAAATATATTAATCAGTGTCCGGTTATTATGTTTGGTTAATCATTTCATAATGCGGTTGTAATTTTATTGATAACATCGACGATAGCGTATTGTCAGCCACGATATATTAACTGCGCGATTAATGACGGTCTATTTCAGCATTCGAGGCGTTTGAATTGCGCATTAAAAAATCATTTTAATTGCAACGACGACAAATATATTTTTGTTACGCCGCTTGTCTGCAATGTATATTAAATTCGAGATTCAATTAGGATACCCGTATAAACTGTCAACAGTAATAAAAGCGCGTATTGTGAAACTCGAACGGTATATCGGCAATGTTGATTACTGTAATTTTACAAATTGTACAATTTGTTGGAAATCGCATCGATCTTTTTCCGAGCAATTGAACTCGCTTTTTATCTTCGTTGCAAATAAAGCCTTAATGCGTTACTAAATCCATCCTTCGCTTTAATTCACTTCCTAATCTGACGAATTCAAAAACATTATCCCCAAGCGAAAAAATCGAAACTAATCGCCGGCCGAATGAAACCGTTTTGCATTTCATTTCATTCGAAAACACTTCTTACATACTCCACATACCGTTCATAAAAGTATTAACGCAAAAAAAAAACGAGCAAGACGCACCGCATCGGACCGTTTATTATTACGATCGTTACGATTTATTTACATTATGATTAAAAGCAAACGGTTACAAACAAGCGATCACTCGACCACTCATGGTCCGATTTATTAATTGCAATCGCGAACAAAAGACGTTCCCGGCCGATGTTTTCGAAACGCGCAATTGCCGCGCGTTAAGACCAACTCGGCGCGCCGAAAAGTGGCAAACGAGACGCGAGCGTTTGAAGCGGAATCCGTAGCCGCGCGTAACAGTAATTCACGGTTTCGAGCGTTTCTTTCTAATTAGCTCATTTCGCATGCAGTATACCAATTATTCTCAGGCCATACTTTCGTATTACGTTAAGTGTCGCATTAGTCGCAGTCGTTCCCAGCGGTAATAACGCGATGCTTAGCGTCGGCCTGTGTTTTATTGTGGCATGATTGACCAGTGGTCGCGTCGCATTCGTCCCGCCCGGTCGTTCTTTGAATCTCTCTTTCTCTTTCGTTCGGAGTCTCGAGCGACTAGCAGGGTCATGGCCGGACATCGTCTACAATACTCTCGGCTGTACACCCACGCTACATCATTTACGCGGACCGGTCGTCGCGCGCGGCACCTTCGATTCGCGCGCAAAACTTTTCCGCGTGACAAATCGGCGCGCGCGACCGACTCGATGACCGCGCGGCAGGCAAATTCGCGATTATTTTCGGACGCCGTCTTCGAGCGCGTATGCGCATCCATCATAAAACATAGACCCGCCGCGTTCACATAAACCTGTGACGCTGGCCGCGATGAGCACGAGGATCATATTTTTGGACGCCGGCAGAAATAGTACCCGCGCGAGTGTACTCCGCTTGTCAAACGTATAGAGACGATCGGGCGGGAACTAGTGTTCGGGGCGCGGTGTGTATTTTTGGCCCCCAACGCAAGACCTTTTTTGAGGATTTGCATCATTTGAAAGTGCAGAGCCATCGCTTGACACTTTGTTATACGCGGCGCGAGAATTCTGCAGGGGAGCCGCGCGCTGAAAAATAACTTTACGCAAGATAATGAATTCGCGTTTTCACGCCGCGCGCGCTTCCAACTCAAACATTGTCTTTTATTATGGCTATGAAACTTTTATTGGCGCCGTTTTGCGCGGAACAACGCCCGACATTTGTAGTTAAATTTACGAAAAATGTCCCCGCCGAACTTGTTTCTAATGTTACAAATATGTGCGCTTTTTATGAATAATGAAAGGTCCGAACGCGATAATAAACTCGGTTTGGTCGTAAATTAAATAACGGCTTTTTATAGAAATTCAGCGCCGAATTAGTGAAACTTGACAGACGTCACTTTGTGCCACTTGTCATAATCGCGCGTGGCCGAACACGCGAACGCTCGGAAATCGGATTTAAAAATACAAGCCCGGGCCGGTATTAACATTAAAAGACGTTTGCGATGAGTTGTTTAAAATAACTTTCGCGCGCGAACCTACGCCCGTACGTCAGCGGCGAACGTAACTCGCACCAGGAGCGATCGAGATACGTTGCACGCGCGGAAAAACCCTATTCAACAAGTCGTTAAACTTATTGATCGAATTGATTGAAACAACGAATTAACGGCGGTAATTGCGAATTTGTTTTACGTTAATGCGACGCGACTAATTATACGACTACGTGCGAATAAATTAAATCCTACTTCCACCTGTAGTTCATGCGCTCGGCTTCATTCAAAGAGTTACGTTCGTTTTACGAAAATGTGTCACGAAATCGATGCATGTGGGATTGTTACGAAAAACGGTCGCTCGGGTCGCGTTGCGTAACGCACGAACAAATTTTTCAACGCCCGTCAAACGTCGCGTTCGACGTCAAAACTCGGCGCAAAAAAGATCTATTAAAAACCGGGCGCGTAAAAATAACAACAACGCGCATGGTGGGCTTAAAAAGAATGTCAACATATATTGGCGACAAAAAAGCCTTTTACTAATTTGTCGCACTTTGTTCCTCAGTCAACGGATTTGTTCGGATTCTGACGTCGAGTTACGCGAATCAAATTGTTCCGATTTGTTTTCGAATGTATTTATATTACTACAATATACGTTATTAGCCGTAAGTTTTCAAAATCCGATTGACATATATTACACGTATAATAAATGTTCAAATATCATGATAGTGCGCGGTGTTAGATAACCGACCGACGTCAATAAATAATACGCGTAGTGTATCGTCTGTCAAAGCTGCGGCAATTATTTGTCAGAGATAGCGTGACGCGGGTTGACCGCAAATTTCGCACCACCGCGAACGAGCAGTCAATTTTCGTACGGAATCATTTGCGCAAAAACTCGCGCGGAAGAATACTAAACTGCAACGACCGAGTTTCTGGTTCGACGTTAAAGGCGATCGCGCATTAAAGCGTCGGGCATCCGACTACTCCGCGCGCTCAATTTTTGTCAACTTCGGCGCGCATTTTACATCGCGCAACTCGGCGGGTCATAAATGTCAACACGCGCGCGACATATATGTGCACTTAAATATCGATGACCGCGGCGTTGCATAACGCCTGCTTCTAACACGCGTCGTCGTGCAAATTTCCTTCTTGCGCGCTAAACAATTCGGGTCAGTGACTCGCGTACGTCAATAATCGCGCGTAACGAGAGATGAACGTTCGGAACAGCGACGCGGAGTATTGAATTAAGACTTCGTTCCTTATTCGCCGATTAAGACGTCTTCTCGATGACCGGTCGGATAAACTTTTACGATATAAAGTTGCAAACGCACTTACAACGCCGCGTACATATTTTAGCGCGCCAAATCATTCAAAGTACGTTATTGCGATTGACAATAAACCGCGCGGTGAGTCGCGGATCGAAGGACCAATGACCAACCGCGAAAGACTTAAAACCCAACTCTGACGGATTCCACGAAATCAACCGCGATCCACCGACCGCTGTCGTCCGCGACTTCTCAACTTTCGGATCCGTTTGTTCGAAGGGTCAACGATACAAGTATTATACGTTGTTTTCTGATTCGCACACGACGAGGCTGGCGTTATCGGCGGTCCGTGGGGCATCGGGACTCGGTGGCGCATTGCAAACAGCGGTACTCACGGTTTCGTGACGGGTGTTGGGCGCTCCTGCTGCGTAGAACCTGTTGCAAGGCCGCGTACAGGTCGAGCATGAGCTGCTCGAGTTGCTGTTCCTGGGTCTGGGCCTCGTCTTCGGAGGGCAGCGCGAACGGTATGGCCATCGCAGCGAGTGTGTTTCGACCCCACGCACCAGAAAACGTCCGAACCGTAGGTCGCGCACTCGCGTACGTCTAAGGGCTACCGGATCCGAGGACCCGTGCTGACAGTTCTGAAAGAGCACTCAAAGTCCAAAGCACTGGCACGCGGTTTGGGTCATGTCCAACGTTGGCGCCGATCGAGGGTCCACGTGCGCCAGCACCTCGGCTCGCACTCAGAGTCGCCGTCGGAAGCGCCTGTAAGGTGGGTCCTCGAAGGGGTCAATTTCCATAGGTGCTGACTGGGTGGCGCGCGTGCTCCCCGCTGACGGGAGCACGTGGGGCACGTGTAGCTTCGCGAACGTACTTGGGGCCCGAGCACTCACGTAGTACCCACACAGCACCGCACGCTCACTTCAAGTTTCCGTCTATTGTCAAACGCGGATTCTGTCCACGCGGTACTCGTCAACGCCGACCTGGCTTCGACCGGGCTGCAGCATCGAGCCGAACTCCGGAGCGATCCAACGTAATTATCACAGTTGCGAGTGATCCTGCGGCGACAACGACCGCGCACAACACGAGAGACAAATGTATTGGCACGAGATCCCGACTGAGCGTAGACGTGAAGCGCGTCTATTCTCCTCGAGGTCCGATGTGGTAATGATTCTATGCGTTTATTCTACATCGGTCGGTTTGCGGGGCAGACTCTTGTCGGTGGTACCCCCACCTCGCGGCCCGAGTGTCAGGATCCCGACGCTCGGTGGGGGCTTATCCTGCGCGCGCACCACGTTGCCAGCGCGCGGGGTGGGGGGCGCGGTGACGCGGGGGTCGCGGGGCGTTGTTGCGGCAACTCGGATGGAAAACAAAAAAAACGGGAAAAAAAAGGGAAAAAAGCGGAAAAAAATACGGGAGAAGGAAAAAGGAGCGATAAGAAGGAAAAGAGAGAGAGAGAGTGGAAGGGACGGGGAACTTTGACGACCGAGATGTTGGCAGCGTATGGGGTACGAGATCCACGGCGACGCGGGACGGGATTGGGCCGAAGAAAGTGGACGGCGGTCGGCCGCGCGAGATAAATCCGAAGACGAGCAGGGATACGGAGCCGCTGCGGCGGGGCGCGGGGGGCCCGCGTAGTACAGTGGCTGTTACGTCGTTGCTTGCAATACGATACACGTGCTAAGCCTTGCGCGTCCTACGCACGCCACGGGACGCGCGCTCCTCGCGCCGACCGAGACTCCGCGACGCGTAAGCTCGGAAACTAATTTCGAGCGATAAGCTCGCCACACCGAGACGCGCGCTTTAATAGGGCCGGCTTCATTGCGAGAGGCACGCTGTTTTTGACCTTTGCAATTGTGCACTTGCGCGATGCATGCAATTGACCATATTCCGCCAAATGTGCACTTGAGACGGAAAACGAGTTATTAGTTTCGTGTTTTATTCCTTTTTCTTCTTTTCATTCAATTTAACACGATTTCGTCGCAATTGCGGTCAATTTGCTGCAATTACGATTTTTCGCGTTGCGCGCGAATTCAGTCCGCGTTTCGCGTATTCGTTGTTAAATCAGTTCGGTCGTGAGCCAAGTCCACCTGCGGGCGTGAATCGAGAGCAATTTTACGAGAGAACGTTGTTTATCGGCGTTTCATCTGTTAAAATATAGGCGTTTCTTTGTTTAGGTCTTTGTAATGTTTTTTGTAACAGTCGTTAATGAAACTGGGGTGAAAATTGATCGAGCTGGTCGGGGCGATGTTTTGAGTAACAATTTGGATATGGAACCTTTGCGGGGATTGTTTCAAATTGTCTTTCGAAAGTAATTCGACGCTATCCAGAGTAATTGCAACTGTCGTAGTTTTAGTGTGTAAGAAAGTTGCAAGTTGGTTATATTTGCATATTACGCGTTCGATGAAATAAAGTATGAAATTACATCAATTACTTTGGAATGGAAATATATTAGTTATAAATAAATTTAATCTATTAAGTAATATATGAAATTAATTATTGACGTGTCTTTATTACCCACATCAATTTAAACGTGTACTATGTAGTATGACTAGTAAAAGTAATGATATATTTATATACTACTTAAAAGTCCGGTGTTTTCGATTATGTATTTATTCGAATTAAAGCGGCGTATCATTGTAAAATCGGCGCAATTTCGACTCTAAGATTTTTTATATAAAAATAAATTTTGTAATATAATCCAAGCGTTAATCAATTCTTGCATACGTTTACCATTTCATTAAAATTAAATATTTTGAAAATGAAGAAAAACTTTTTTTTATTACAGTCAAAATAGGCTATAAGTGAGCTGCTATTTAATTTAGCGACGAAACTATACCTTAACGAACAGCGTATTTGAATGGCCGAATTTGATTGGTTAAAACGACGAAGTCTACGAAATAAGCACCGCCCAAATTTATGTCCTTCAAATTGAAGTTAGGCTAAAAGTAGCCCGAGCATTGTGTACCGTACGGTCTATCAACAATGTCTCACGTTCGAACCGGAAATTGGGCGTTACATACGACTAATCTAGTCAAGATTAGAACCAATCAGGTTTGTTCGACTAATAATGACTCACGTAATCCGACTCAGACGTTTCAGACGAGAAATGGCTTTTCATCTGTTAAGTGACGTATTTGTTCAAAATTATTGGTTTTTTCTCATATAAAATAGAAATATAATATAATTTCATCCGTATAGTTTTTTACACGTTGGTTAATACGTTAACATAGGTACAACATGTTTTTTGGACTCAAAAAGAATATTGTTTTAAGTGTATTATTTTTTAATTGCAATGTAACGTGTATACAAGTGGATTCTGTAAAGGTTACTACTCGTTATTGGCCCATTTTTACGACTCTTGAGAATCACGATAATCTTCGCAAGAGAAGATAAGCACTGCTTGACCGAGTGCATCGACTTGTACCTAATGTTCACTTACTTTTGTAAATGCATGACAATATAAGATTGTTTATTCTAGGATAAATAAAACTTAATTTTGTTGAGTTAATATATATGTTGGTATTTGATGTTAGTTCCATTTTATACATAGAGAAAAATATACCTGAAATATATCAAATAAATTATAGTGAAAATATATTACAAACATAACGCAGTATAATATAAACACAAGAGAAAATATCATATTTATGATAAGTTTTACTATAAATTATCAGATAAATTTATGTTTTGAAAGTATACATCTAGTTCATTTTGGTTCATCTTGGGTACATCTTGGTTCATTTTATAGCAAAATTTCAGTTATATTTTCCTCCGTGTAATATATTCCGATTTCATTAAGTATAAATAATATCATATTTGCGTTAATATTATTTTGATGAATGTTAAATTCATTTTAAAGAATTATATTTGCGTTAAATTATGTAACCATATAAATATATGAATATTTTATTATCACTTCATATGGTAGTCACATTATTTTAATTGTATTTAGTCAGTAAGAATATTGGTATAACATATAAATGAAGTGTTTAGTTATAGTCTTTAAAATTAAGTTTGCTTATATGTCAGCTATCACATTCAAAGTACATATATGTATACATGAATATACAAGAAATAAAGGAATTTTGTAGAGTTAAGAATTAGTTTGAAATTATTATTTTGCATTAATTTAAAATGTTTTTATTGTAATTATAACGCAATTAAATAAATTATCACTTGAATTTTAATAAACAGTGTATTCTTTATTGTCAATTAAAATTTTATTTATTGTCAAATTTTAATAATCTTTTCCTATAGTAGAATTGAAATCGGGAATGCCGTGTAAATTGCATGGCCCCGAACGGGGCAAAATTTGGTATGCCTTATTAAGGTTTCCTGGACTGGTCCACTGAAGGACCCTGTCAGTAAACTTTCACAATTGTATCATGCAATATTTACTTAATAGGGCCCTCATGTATGAATATGGTTTCCTTGATATGGGTGCATACGGTATATACCTAATCTGGACCAAATTGGTATGCAAGTTGGTTTTCATACTATTAAAATCAAGTAGTCAGGATCAGGAAAACAGGTCGGGACCTGAACATGTTATATTAGGTATACCCAAATTTGCTTATGATAAATTGAGTTGGAAACCTATTTAGGGCCTGATCGGTTTGAAATATGGCAAACCACATGTGGTCGGGTTATATTAAATCTGTAAAAATACCGTTTGTGGTAGATCGAGCGTATGGTGGAGCAGCAGCGACGTACGCGCAACGTAGAGGAGTTAAGCAGCGATTCCGATGGCCGTTAAATGGATGGGTGACCGCTCGTTAAAAATTAACGAGAAAATTAAAAATTTTGAAACCTTAATTTCAGAACATACATTAGGTTTAGATACGTATATTACAAACGCAAATATATACCAATATAAACTATGTTCCCGTTTTTTTTATTCAATAACTAAAATTTATGATTTGGTTTCCGGATCGGGGCCATATCATATCCATGCGTTACAACCACCTATTGGTCCTGATTTGGTTTCCTAAGAAGTTCCCTATATGGTATCAAAACTGCCACATCGGGGTCATATTTCTGCCCGATTGAAATTTCTACAACACACTGAGAAAAAATTACTTAGTAAGATCTACCATCAAATTCAGTTAAGTAAACTGTGAGATTCAATTTTGGTTAAAATAACTATAATTTTAAGTTGCAATAGCCAAAACTGACATTTTTAACTGAAACAATTTAAATATTCAATAAAATTGACTGAATTTGTTAATTCAAGTGTCATTATTGGCTATATATGTTCCATAAAAATATTTAATCTTTTCAGTAGGACCAACTAATTATTTTCAGTCTTGCCTATACACTTTACTGAAAAAATTAAATTTACTGAATATACTATTTTTTCTCTGAGTGTAGGATATTGTATAGTAACACTAACAAAGATTTTACAATTTTACTACAAAAATGTTATATTATACTAAATCCAAATTATATATTCAAATTAAAATCAAATAAAAATCTCATTTTGTATAACAAAAAAATCTTGTTTACATTGTTAATCCAAAATTAAATCTATATATGTATTCTATTTTCTCTGAACACTAGTAAATAAATTATTCCAAGCCCGAAACATCTCCATTATAAGAACCTTCAGATATCCACGTAACATTTACATTTTCGATTCGTCGATCAAAGCAAATCGACACGCCAACAAATTTGTTAGATCAAAAGTACCGTAAATCAATTAAAATCCCAGTCAGTTTATAATCAATTACTCTACTGACAACCATGTTCTCAACAAAAATTATAATACGAGGACAAATGTTTTCACGTTAAAAAATTATTATAATACACCATGTTAATAATCGGCGCATAAATATCTCAGCGCACATTTTCATCAATGCGCAATAGTCCACCGCACATAAAAATGTAACACCCGTATTTATTATATTATTATTGTACATTACAATACATAAAAACTTTCTGAATCATATATATTAAACCCGATCCCTAAATATTACAATTCAATACACTCGAAACAAGCTACGAAGTCAGTGCCGCGTGCCGTTAAATTGAACTCCAGCGTGTGTTTCGATGGCAACTTTACAAGGGCTACAATGTAGAAAATGTATAATAATTTTGATTCGACTAAGTTTGCGGCACTCGAGCGCACCGAGATCTCCAATTACACAATGAAATAGATAGACTTTGTGACACGAATCGTTATTCGCATTACGCTTTTTGATCGTGCCGTTTCCCGAAAGCAATCGGATCCTCACGGAACGGAACACCGCGAACGAATGCGCACTTATACGCGCATGTTAAAGAGGTAAGAATGCCTTTGACAGTCAAGTAGCGAGGTATTCGTAGAGTTTGTCTGCGACACGTTTGTAACTTTACACAACGCGCCTCGACGCTCCTGTCTTATGCCCTTAGTGTATACACAAAAAGCGAACGTACTGCACGAGTTCGGAGTTTGCTTAGCGTTTTAACCGACGCGGGACCTTTGCGATTAGCCATGCGTGTACACGCGCATTGTCCTCGCAACGAAAAAGTGCCTGCCACGTCAAATGGCCCACTGCGACGAACAATGTCTCTACTTGCTACTGGCATTCCTCGAGACAATGTCGACACACGTCGGATTGACAGTGCATTACGAATCGACTTGCGGGTATATATACTTTCGACGCGATCAGAATGCCCTGTGACGAACGAGAATAACGCGGTGGGATAAGGAACACGGTGTAAAATGCTCGGGTTTTAACGCGCCCCATGGGAACATTTTCACGTCAAACACCGACCGTAATAGTGCGACTAATTCTCGACAATCGGCGTGGATATTCAGCGGAATTTTGTTTATAAGGTCGAACGCAGGAATTGTAGAATTCCAATTACTAGAAACAGGCGATTGTTGAAGAAGAAGGAGAGGGCTGGTGGAAACAAATATTTTTTATAATTTAGGGAAGTCCTGGTTCGGTTGGTAGCATTTAAACAAATTTCTGTTTGATTTTGTTCGAGTTTGCGGTTGATCGATGGAAATTTTATTTCCCGATGATTCACTGTTTGACTTCTAATGTGGAATATTTTAATTCTTCTCCAGATGGTAATTTTGTGTTTCCAAAGTGTCGAAGGAAATTAGATAAAGTGATTGCAAAATTATTACTATTTCATGCGTTATTTCCACGACGTTTCCATGTTTCGGTTAAGTTAAAATACGAAAATCGACAAATAATGTTCGACCCGAATCACTCGGCAACTCGTCAGATTTCAATTAAGCGGTCTCCGCGCGCGCGTAATAAAATCACACGTAACTCAAGTATTTTCTCGTCGCGAACAAAAAGACTCGAAAGACATTTCAATCCGAGGAATATAAGATTAACGCAGTGACACAATAATCCGTCGCACGAACCACTAAGATTATCGCGGTATCGCGTTAATGCGCGGTCGTAAATTCTGCGGCGAATAATTTCGAGCAAACGCAAAAGGGTAGCGGCATAAGCTCTCGGCATTATAAAATCAGGAATGATATCTGAAAACGATCGACGTGTATTTCTGTCGTTTCGTAAATACGAACGCGCGCCTTTTGCTCGACGATAATTGAAAGCGTTCATTTTCGGCGTTAAAACAATCCACCGTAATACCGAAGCTGCGTTCACATTTTTATTGCGGAGGAAAGCGTAACTCCGAACGGGAATCCGACGATATGTTGCGGAATCTTCCCGGTGGGATTGAAATTTTGCATAAGCGCCAGCGCCCTCGAGATTAACGTTCGACGATCCTCAAATTTAATACCGGTCTGTTCAATATCCGGGCGGCGCGCGCGATATACTTTTTTTTTTTCCTTCACTTTTTGCAGTCATCCGTACATCTGATCTATAATCTATTTCTATAATCTATCAGGCTATCGTGTATATATCGTTTGGACTCCCGAGCACGCATTCGTTCGCCAAATTCGCAACCGATCGCTTAATCGGCGTATCGTAATAAAATTCGACGGCGGGTCATTCGACCTTATATATGTTTAATTAAAAAACTCTAAGCACACTCCGCACGGTCCGAACTCCGACACAGTCGAAATAGAAAAGCGTTGTATGTGATTCATATATGACTCATATATATTCCATTATATAACTTCTTCTCGCAAGGTATATAAGAAGCCTATTCTGTTAATAGGGAACTATCATCTCTTTGTATATGAGTCATTTATTTTATTCTATTTTTATATTTGAACTTCTTTTCTCACGAAAAAATGAATACGCTTTTCGTTGAATAAAAAAGTGCCGAAAAAAAAATCTATAAATTCGTAAATACTATTGTCGAACGGAAACGATTTGTTCCCCGGAATCGTGGATATTGCTTAAAGCGCTCATTGTTAGGTCCGAGTTCAAAGTTTCGATTGAATTAATTAACGGTACGCAAAAATGAATAACCGAATCGGTAATCGTGGCATTTGGACGCGCGGGCGTCCAATATTAGGTGTCACAATGTAATGTCGCTTGACGAAATATACAAACGCAAACAAACGACAGGCATTAACACGGCCAGTAGAAAATATCGGCCGCCCCAAGATCGCGCGCGCCCGCGTCGACCCTACAAACGCCGCGGCGATTTATCACAGATGTAACAACTGTAAGGAATCTCGATCGCCGTAATAATGGCGTGAAAACGTATTGCAACGCGTTCGCGCGGCGATCAATTTAACCGCGGCGCTGAATTTACATTTATTACCGCGCGTCGATTCAATTTTCAACTGCAATTTGTTGCAGTTATTAATACATTTCGCATGACGAACGCTCGGGTCGTCGTTGCAACTTTCTATCGAATTAATATATAAATTCCGGCCGCGCAACAATGACGCCGCGCGTTAAATTTCAATACCGCGCGTCCCACAATTAAAAGCGCGAAACAATTATCGCGCGCGCGCCGTTCCGGGAACCAGCCATTTTTTCAAATCGCTCTCATTATCTCGAGCCAAGTTTCTCTTTTATCTGAAATGAGCATTAAACTCGATATCGGGCGATTAAGTTCTCCTCATCCGAGGTATGCTATATATTTTTCTGCCGGTTGCGAAACGCCAAGTGCAAGTATACTAATAAGTAATTACAGATAATTATGTTGTAATGGGTGCTATAATGCGATAGACGTTATAAGTAAACAATCTGTATTCTACTTCGCGGCGCATTCAAGGTGAAAACGTAATGTGCATTGTATCCAAAGTTATAGTTCCTTGAGTCTTCATCACAGCGTGCCGATCGTACGCGAGATAACCATGAATTTATAGATAACGATGGCACATAAATTAAACCGTGAGGTTATCCATAAACCAATAATGTTGTTGAAATATGATGAACGCGCGGGGATCGAATGTGTTTCTATGTCTTTGCGTCTTTTCTATTCCGGGGAAACGTATAAGCGATGCAAATTCCGTATTCAGTGATTCGATTCCGCACGACTCGAAAATGTTATGAGACTTTGAGAGAGAATAAAACAACCGTGTATTGTTTTTCTCGGCGAACTTACGTTATCTTATTTTGCTCCACATGCTACAACGAAATTCAAAACCAGTAGCGTCACGTGTGCACGACTATAGTAAACCGTGTGTACGGTAAGTATATTTCAGTGTGACCACCTCGACAGTGTAGGCGGATGTCGGTCGATGTACTTTGTTTGCGGCTTATCTTGCTTCTATCTGGTGGCTCATCTTATCACGAAATACGTGCCACGGTCCTCCGACGTCATATTTAATAATCCCCGAAAATGCATTGCACGTGTAATTATTATACACCGGTTGTATTAGTTTCGTATGCAATTCATTTTGCAATGAATAATTCGAGTTATTGATATATATTAATCCAAGAGTGAACGTTTGCTAAATAAAACGACGCAGGACACTCCGATTCAATTTGCAAATTTATACAGTGACGAGAATAATTTTACAAAGTTTACCGTGCTGGATGACAATGGTAGGATAAATGAAAAATTTGACAGAAAGCATTTTACAGATTACAAAAATACATTCAGTGAAATTATACTTTGTTTATAACACTAGTTTGGAGAAATTAAATCAAAATTCCGAAAATTACTGTTTATACTAAAAAATGGGAGGAAACATTGGTATGATAAACTGTATTTTTGCAAGGAAAAACAGTAATGTTTAGGTTTTTACTTTAATGTCTCCAAATTAGTATTTTGAACAGCAATTTTCTAATTTCTAATTTAATTTTTCTGAGTGTAGAAAAGAGTATTACCATATATATTACTAAATATGTTATCTAGTATTTAAGATTATTTTTTTCAGTGTATAATATGGATGTACTGATTTATTTCCGATTCATGTTTAGTTAATAATTTGTGATTGTGTAGGACTACTTGAAATTTGTTAATTAAACGCAAACGTACACATCGTAATAAAAATATTAAAAACATTTAACTGATCGAAAATGAATATGATTAAAAAAATATGAGATTTGAAAAACGTATTGTTGTTCGTGACGAACTTTACAGTTTGCATTTCTTCTTCATGACCCTGCACATTGGCCGAGTTTCCAGCGAGTCGTCCTTGCCTTGGCTTTGATGCGAACCTCAAGGAGCATAACGCTATTTCTTAACTTACTGTGGATTTTCATGGGCATGATGAAAAGCCAATCTTGTTTTAACAAGGAAATATATCTACATTCTGGAAACAAGAATGACGAATCAACGCAAATGAGTGAAAGTTTAGGTTGAAGGTTGCATCATTTTTATTTTCATTTGGTAACGTTCTCATTAATGCAAATTATATTTTTTTAAACACATTCATTTTATTTATTGTTATCTTAAATATTTAATTAATTGTGTAATATTTATATGATATGTAGTTTTAGCTAAATCAGTAGTACAATTTCATTTATTTAGTTGAAAATAATTTTTTTACTTTTGGAAATATATATATATATAATAAATTCATACTGACGTAAATATAATAATTGATTGAATCGAATTACACTTTAAAGTAGTCAGTGCTGCTAAATTACAGACTCAATTTTTCATTATAATTTGCATTGTTTGTTTTTGCTTTTGTGATTAAAAGTAGTATCTACGGCTGCAAGTCCTTGAACATCATCCTTGAATGTTATCAAAGATAGTAACTCGTAATATTATTAAATTCGGTTTGTTTTCTCTCTTGATATATCTATAAATAGACACACCGCATAGTCGAGATTTGTAAATCAATTTTATGATAATAATGTTAATATTATTAACGACATTATAAAAATTTTTATTTAATGACTATAATGCAATAAATTAATATGAATATTATTTCGTAGTATATTTATTTAGCGTGCGATATTTTATGGGAGATAAAAAAAGATTTTTAAAAATGTTCTGATGTATATAAAGGTGTTACGTACAAAGTTAATATACTACTAAACGCAATTTTTCTTCTTTTATCCGATATTCAGAATATATTAAATTCGCATAACACGTTACATTCACGTTTGTGTAACAGAATTAAATAACGCCAAATTTTGTGGAATAAAACATAGAAGTAAACGTATCAACAAAGTGTGAAGAAAGTCAAATTTAATTTTGTCGTCCTTAGATCGAAATAAAATATACAAAGATAACACATTTATTCACGTGTAAATCACATCTAAAAGTTCAATAAAATGCAAATGTGATAATTATGAGTCAGCGTGTACTACTTTTCAAACGTACAATATATTTGATGCTAAAAATGGTCGACGGTTACATCGCTCTAAAAAAACATTTAAAAGCGTCTTCAATTATTGAACAAATATACATAACATTTATCTCAACATTCAAAAACCATCAAACACACTTATTCAACAATTTGACACACCACGTTTGATGAGACATTTTTTTATTTAATTTTAAAATTTTATTGAAAAATTGTTCGAAGTGCACGATTTATCTCTATCACGCGAGTAATTTGCATTTATTATTATCACAATTGAATAATAACTGAAATTATTCTGAGTGTTCTTTATATGCAGAATCATTTACCATAATGGATTTATAAAGCGTACTTCGTTTCTAAATCTTGTTTATTTTTAATTAATGTAAAAGTCATATACATATTTAATTATAGGACTAAATTGACTATTTTTTTAAATATTCATCAAAATTTTATAAATCAGAGGTTAGCGATATAATCGTTTGTTACGACAGAAAAAAGATGATAATGGAAAAAAAAAACGTATAACGTTATATAGGTAGACCCATCAGAGACAGACCAATGCGAAACCGGTCTCAATTTCCCTCTCACGTTCCACCAGATAGTTCTTCGAGACTACGATGAGTCATAGATGAAAGAGGTATCGAATCATTTTATTCTTTCTCCCTTTTTTAAATACTGCACGTTCTCCCGTATTTAAGTTTCTGAGAAATCGGCAATGTTCAACAAAGTCAAATGTTGAGATAAATTGAATAAAACAAATTTCATTTCAGTTTATGCCGCGGTGCAAAAAATAATGGAGTTGCACCTGAATGATTTCAATAATATCTTTTAGGAGGTTTTCATTTTTTGTCTTGTATCGGTTCTGGCAAATGTATTAAATTATGCAAATCAGTTCTTACGTAATTCACTAAGATACACGGTTTATCTAAAGTCAATTAATTTAACTTATAAAAATAAGTTAGAAAATATAGCGCGTTCCATTTTGTTTGTTCGCTTTTTATAAATATATATATATATATATAGGTAATCACGAAATAAAATAATGAAGAAACTGTTTGTAGAGTTTGCTTTAGGTGCATATGGAAATTGATTTATATTAGTGGCATAACATATACAAGATTTTATCCAACGATATCTGAAGAAACGAAAAACACATTTGGGAACAAAATCATTCGACTGTGAAATTCTTTTCTGTTTTTATTGTTAAAGTCCCATGGGCCACGTGGTTGTTGCTGCTGCTCTTGACTCATCGAGGTGAAATGTTCTCCCATGATTATAAGATAGGTTAGTCCGGTGCGAGATGAATCATGTTACTTTTTGTATTACAAACTGGTTCACTCTATATTATTAAACGATTGCTATTATTCGAAACCGCCACTTTATTATAAAATTCAACTTACACAATGCAAAACAAATTTTTTTATCTTTTGTAATTCTACGCACAATTTGCAAAAATATTTAAATTAAAAACTCATATTTCGTACGATTAAGCGATATATTATATTTAACAAACAGATCGCAGAATAATTTCGGATTAAAAACATAGTTAATTTTTTTATGAATATTTTCACGTTATTCAAATAATTTACATTAAAGGAGTTTTAGATTTTATAGTTAATATTATAAATAATATTCTAAAAACTTATACTATTTGGTAGTGATGTGTGGGATTTGCTAAAAATATATTTCTATTTAATTTTGTAGTTTTATTTATTTATTTAATCAATATCATGTATTTTTATTTTAATATATTTTTATGCTAAAAATGAAAACATAATATAATTGTGCAATTCTGCTCTAAAATCGATTTTATAATTCTTAAAAGTTAATTATCTTAGTCAATAAAGTTTGTTTTTATTAGCTTAGAATCATAAAATGTATATACTATAATTTATGAAAATAATGTGTTTTGACAAATATATTGATTTTCATAATACTCTGTTTAACATTAAATAATCAAATAAGTTTAGGATATAGATTTTGACAGTGTGTTGCATTAGTGTCGAATTTAACAAAGTTTCAACTGTTTTGATAGTAAAAAGAACCATCTTTTATGCTTTATGGTGAGCAGAGTAAACGAACTCGATGAGTCACCGTCGGATCTACAAACCCAGCGTCGAGTTTTGTTCGTATTATACGTTTATATGCCAGGTTCCAATTAACTTTATCTTTTCTATTTTCATATAACAAACCGACAAGTTAAAATAGTAGACAATTGTCATAAATTTAAATTAAATTATCATAAAACAAAAATAAAACATGCCCAAATTTAATGAGAAAAAAATTGACCATCATCGACCATATTTTATAAATTGTAATACACCTATATATTCATTTTAATTATAGTTCAATAATAATCGCAATCTAAAACCGAATACATTTAATTAGAAATATATTTGCATTTTGAAACTGACTATTGAATTCTTTAAGACTCAACGTTGTTCAATAATATCTGGATACATGATCGTACAATTAAACAGTTAAAATTATCTTCTGCAGTTAAATCGCATATTCTTACAACTTATATCTTATTAACTTCCTTCCGTTCAAATGTTCGTTCAACTTAGATCAAAGTTCAAATGATGCAATATTATTATGCACATAAATCAAATCTCCACTTGTAAACATTTTTTGTAATTATTTTCGCAGTTATTTCATTAACTGTGATCTATACACGGAAAGAAAAAAAATAGTAAAAATTACACATAAAATATAAATTGTGTGATACAAGTGATGTATTTTGAAATAATACATAAAATTTCAGCAAGTGTTTTTTCTGTTTAGTAATTTATGTATAATTTAAAGTTTTAATGTTTAGTAATTTTTATGTATAATTTAAAAATAGAACAGCAATGTCACACATTTAATACTTCGCGAGTAAATTTTAATACATTGTTTCTTTCCGTGTAATAATATAATTAAAATTAAATCTCGTGCGCGAATTAAAAAAACTGTATTATCTATAATATTAAGTCATTTCATTTATCCTTTTTGAATATATCTCCCTTCTAATATATATACTACACGGTAATAGTATATTATTCACGATTATGTAATCATTACGTTGAAATATATTTCCATTTCGAGTAATATTATGTTTTTTTGTATTTTATACTTACCTTTCCCCTAAAGTTTGTTATATTACTTGGAATTCGTCAATACAGAAATAATCGCTTTATTTTCCAATTTTAATATAATTATTCGTCAATATACAGTACAGTGCAAACTAACCTACATTTCTGACAAACGTATGTTTTAGGGTTTGATGAATAATTTTAGGAATTATGGATTCAATAAGTATACAGTTGTAATTTGAAAATTACATATGTTCATGGTAAATACGTGCACACGTACATATTGTGCAAGTGAAACGCGCAGTTGATGGCCATCTTTCTATTATTTACCCTCATCGTTCTTACGTTGACAAGCTGAGCCATAAAATGACAAAGTTATAATTGAATATTTAATACGTGTGCATGACCATTCCATCCATTCAACTTTTAATTTTATGCAAATTGCTTGTTACATTTTAACTAGAAATATAAAAAATATTAGTATGCATATATGCGTTTATATAATATGTATATGAAAGGGTTAACGTTTGTTATTTAACTATTAAAACGATGTTCCATAATATAACTGAATAAGACACGTAAAATGGAAAAAGTAGCAAATTAGAAACGAAATAATGTAATTTGATGTCCAAAAATATGGAAATTTAGAACAAAATTTTATATGAAAAAATTACTTACGTTATATTAAATATTATTTTATAATCATTTTATTATAAATAGTGTCTCTAATGATTGCAATTTTTATGTCTTCCAATTTCTAATCATACACGCACAGAAATGATACAGTTAAATTAAAGAAATTATTTTGTTAAGTGTATTTTGTCAATTTCTCCGTGAAGTATATGAGTTCAAGAAACATTTTTACAAAAAAGTTTTTACAATATTAGTGTGTTGATTCAAATAAAAAATATGAACAATATGACGAAATGATCGAAGTTGAATGATATTTTGATGATCTAACAAAACTATTTGTTTAGTTAAATAACAACAAAACTGTTTTGTTGAATGAAACAAAATTCGTTTGTCTCTACAAAATATTTCTGTGTGTGTATAGCTGTAAGCATAATATGAACATCATTTTCAGTTAACAAATACGATTGTTACAATTTTAATAGCAAATGAAAACAAACGCGCGTTATTTGAACGAGAAAAGGTGAGCATGGAGTCAGTAAAACTAAAACATGCATATTACTTGAAACGTTCTTGTTTTAAAGTGAGCACCACAATGCCAAAACTAAAGCATACGCTGCATGCGTGTCAAACAACTAATCCGTCGATTTTTCAGAGAGAGAGAGAGAAAGGGAGAGAGAGCGTATATATTTTTCCAGCTTTATTCTCTGTCTCTCGTAAAATATAAAACAGAAATTTCAATATTCATGAGTGCAAAGTAAAGACCGTATCCTGTGTATTTCTCTCTTAACATTTATGTCGTGCTTTGACATGTCTTTTTAGAAGCAATTTCATAATACATTAATCCCCGCGCATTATGCTTTATTTAAAAAGAATACCGAAGACCGAAATCTTCATTTAATCCAATTCACTCGCAGAGCTTAAGTAATCAGTTCGGGTTTTTAATCTTACGCAATCTACGAATTGACGCTCGATTTTAATAAACGCACGACGGTAGATCGCCCGGGGCATTTTCCCATGGAAGTGCAATACCACCGAAACTCCTCGCGGTCCAAACACGTGACCCTTATGATAAGTAATTACCGTGATTGGTCTAACACGCAAGTGAAGGCTCTCGCTTACCTTAATCGCGCACCGTCTAGAAAGGCGCGGTGCCATTTTGGTGGGAACAAAGGTACGCAGGGTTTTATTCCGATTAAAAACACATTCGGGCAGTATAATAAATATCCGAAACAAATGATTAATAGGACGTTTAGTCAAACACGATGAGTTCGACTTATCTGATTTCGGTAATTAAATAATCAAAGCGCGTGTCGGACAGTGGA
>JABFQC010000407.1:0-28166 GCA_022817085.1 Psilanteris sp. ZL-2020
GTAATTTTTGGTGGTAAAAATTGAACATGTTAAAAAGAAAAGAGAAAATTATTCAGTTTATTCAGTATTTAATGTTAATTTTAACGCCAAAATTTCTATTTTAGTATACATATCTTTTCGTTACTGTCAAAAACAGTAAAATTTTCTGTAATATTTCTCTCATTGTATAAATATAAATATATACATATTCATAAGCAAAACCACAATGTGTAACATTGCAGGATGAACAAAATTCTGGTCCATTCGAAGACCCCGGCAGGTCGAAATTAAATTTTCAACAAGATCGTCGTTGTCGTTGTATCAACGGTTATTGTTGCGCCGTCAATTTGACGAGAATTTTTTTGCCGTGTCAAACTTCGTAGCAATTGGACTGTATCATTTTCTCGGCGTATGAAATATAAATCTTTAATGTTTGATGCAACAGCCAGAAAGCATGTGATCTAAAAAAAGTTTCGGCGACTTTTATGGCTCGTTATTTTTCGTGAACAACGTTTCTACCAGATTTGTCGTTTAACGTTAACTTCATTTAAAGGCTCGCGTAAACGCACGCATTTACAAAATCTCCCTCGTATTTCATTGACATTTTCGTCGCCTCATAAACGTTGTATATCTTAGGGAATAAGCGCGAACGTTTAAAAGTGATAAATTCAAATCCGGCGCGTTTTTGACGAAATTATCCGAGATCGAATTTACGGGGTTCCGAAGCACTTTTAATTTCCCAAGCGGTTAACATTTCTGTTTATTTGTAACACGACGCTGTTACAGTTTCGTAAGATACGCTTATGATTTACGAGGAATGAAACAAATTATTGGTGCTCAAGGGTTACATGTTTAAGTTGCTACACGGCTTCTTGTAGGCCACTTTCGTTATTGCTTCCATAAAACAAAGTAAAATACACATACAACGTTAAAATTAATGCCGTACAAAAATGTGCTTGCGTATATTGTGAAACGTCGTTTCTGCATTATTTAAATGATTATTGAAACAGAAATCGAATCTTTTGAACGAAATACGTGCCGAATTATACGGAAAATATTATTATTATTATTATTATTATTATATTTATATACACAAATAAATCGCACGAAATGTTTCAATTTTATTCAAGCGCGGTATTTTAAACATACAAATTTTGTTTGCGTTAAATTTCCACTATTTTTCATCCACATTGAACGTCGTTTATATACCCATAACTATATCGTTATGCAAGTGTTTTATTGCTTGTATTCCATTATATAGATAAATTCCGTTTCCTTTCATATCGCGATAGAAGAAGATACCTACAATATCATGATTACGATCTTGTATTAATATTAATAATATTCAATCCGATAAGAATATTATTGTGCCATATATAACAACATTACAAAATATACAATTATAAAATTATAATATCGCAAACGAACCCTTGATTAAAAACGGTAAATAAGTTTTTCTTTTTCTTGAACGAATGGAATTTTAGGGTTTATATATCATCAATTTAATATTACAATAACTTTTTTTCAAAAATTCATTACAGTTTCTTGTAGCTTATTTGGTTGCAATTATTTGTTTTCTACTTTAATTTTCTATTCGAAATTGCAATCTGCCCGATCCGAAAACAATGCGGTGTAACACACTGGCCTTAATAAAACGGAACTAATAATGCATGAAATGCGCCATTTTATATTCCCGAACGTACACAGCGGGTCGGAAAAAATGGCGCAAAAGCGTCAAAGTTGTGATCGAGCCAGAACGTTTGATCCCAAACACTTCCCTAAGCGAAATTCCTATTCACCGCGCGTATAATTTATATTCGGCTCAGAATTTCAACAAATTAAAAAGCCGGTTATGGCGGCCTTATTTCACAACATAAGGCATTATCTAGTTGAAACGGTTTCTGTGCCCATGTTGGATTCCCCATTCCACATTATGTTAAATTCATCTCGTCGTGTGAATCATACGGACTGAAAATGCCTTCGGTCAGTAGGCAGCAGACCGTAGGATGGACCATAGGAACAAGAATGGCCCGAGTCCTTCCATACAAAACGAATAATCCACACGCACAAAGCATATGTGTATATATATATATATATATATATATATATATGCGCGCGCGCTTATCTCACATGTGCATATATATACTTTCTCAAAAGAATGTGTACATAAGAATCGTATACACACACATATTTATATATATATATATATATAAATTCATATATATATTTATAAACACTCATATATACGTACGAGCAAAAGATAGAGAGAGTGACCTGCATATAAATTGGATTCAAACGAAGCGAGATACGTAGCGCTGGAAGATTTTGTTCGCGTAGCGTCGCGTTACATCGGGTAGTTGTGACGATATCGTTTTACAAGATATGCGAATATAAGACCGAGGAAAAGCAAGAAAGGAGGAAACAGAGTCAGTGACGCAGATTCGTGGCGCTGGCGACAAAAAATTGCGACGATGCGATCGTAAAGCGTGCGATTTATTCAAAATCGTACTTTTATCCCACGAGATAACGGCGTGACTTATGGACCCGTAAGCGCAACGAGTTTAACGCGCGACCACCAACGAGTGACCTCGGCGCGCGATCCGGACACCGCGCGCGTTCCGAGCGGCCGGAATGGCGGCCCGAAATGACGGATCGTTCGCGCCCCGAGAGCGCCGTTGAATCGAAACTTTTCGAACGCGTCCGATGCGGCTGAAAACAAACTTTCTCAATTTCGCCAATCGAACCCAAATGAAACGCCGGCGCGGGCGTTCCAACGGGCCCAAAACTACGCGGCTAACGACGCTTACAGCCGCTCTTTCGCCCTCTGCGAACCCGCGACGTCGCCCCCCTCCGCCCCTCGCCTAACTCTACGAAGATACTCTTTCGTCAAGCTTCCTGCCAAGCTCCCTCGGCTACGACGAGGTCACGTCCCGAGCAGTTGTTGCTTCCATTGAAGAACCCCGCGCGGCAATGGCGAACTTTTGTTCGCAGCTGCGACCGGCAGTCCCGAGACGAGCGCGTTTATTGCGCGAGCTTTGATGTTGCTCGGAGGAACGCGCCGCTCATCGGCGAGTGTCTCGCGTTCCGCCGCAATAAATCACGCGGGCCGGGTTCGCCGCGGATCGTCGCGCGAAAAGAATTCGCCACGGCGGTCGGCCGAACCGATCTCGGGTCCAATTAATTACCGGTTCTATGTTTTGCGCGAACGCCGCGCGGGTATCATACGCATCCGCAGACGGTGGTTTCGGGCCCAGGGATTGAATTCGCGCGAACCCAAAAAGTCGGCGTAAATCAGCCGTATATGACAACGGATGGAACCGGGCTCTCTCGGAGCACCCGGCACCCCGAAGGGTACGCTCCTTAATGGCAGGTAATTGGCAATTAACCGCCGGGCGTTCTGCCGAAGCCGGCGAGATCGGCCGTCGCAGATTTATTGCGTCGATTTAACTGACGCGCCCGGTCGTTTTGACAGGCGCGGAGCCGAAATTTTCCGTTCCCGACCGGCCGAGGAAACTCGGCAAACGGACTCGGGGGATACCTGTTGGAAGCCAGGAAGCCGAGTCGTTAATTTCGTCTGACATTGATGGCACGACCGCGTTCGGCTACGACATCTCCCTGCGACGTCGATAAATAATACATAACGAACAAGGTCGTTAACGCGACGTGACCCACACTTCGACGCTCACTTTTTTCTAGGTTAACTCGCGCTTGGCAGTCGAGCTCAAAGCGCCGTCAACGGGCGTGATTGGTTACTCAAAACCGGCGCGCAGCGAAGCGACCGGCGCCTCGGTGCCGGCGTGGTGCTGGCGCGCCGGACCGCTGGGGCGCACGGGCCGACCGATTTTCGAGCGAACCCCGGTACCGACGGTCCCGACCAACTGTCAGGGCGCGCCGAACCGAAGGCATGAATGAAACCACGCAGTTCGTCTGGGCTGACGTTATTAAAAGTGAAAACTCGACGTGACATTTGCGGCAAGTACGCGCACGCGCGCATGACGGCGCTCGTAAATGAACCGGTCATTGATACCGGACAATATATTATCCTATAAATAGCGACTGATTACCGTTAATTAAAAGCGCACGGCGTCTTCAATTAGCGCGCGCGCTTGAATTTAGGATGGATAAATTAAATGCAGATATTTGGAAACCGAGATAACCGATTATTTTACGGCGCGCAGTTTGAAACGGCGAAAGCTTATTTATCGGTCAATTTATCAGTTGCGTTTTCGGCTCACTGTTCGCCATAAGGTAGCATTTTTGTGTCGCGACGTATCGTTTATTTCGTCAGGTGGGGTCATGATCGTGCATTCGAAGCAGACCGCGCTGCGGCGACCGCGCTTTCCTGATGATACCGGCCAGGTATTCCGCTGTCGCTTTTTTCGCTACGGCGTCGTGAAATATGCAAATTTAGACCGGACAAAATGCAATACCGTGGAGATCACGAGGCGGAATGGTGATGCCGGGACGGTCGAGGGGAGGGGCGAAGGGTCGGTAATCCTCGCCTACGGGAGATTGCAAAGGACAAAATGAACGAGCAAAAAGGACATAGAGAATATGGTCGCGGCACGTAGGTGTGAGGGTGCGATTGGCCGCGCGTGTGAGCGTGGCGCGCACCAACGCGGACGGGCGCGCGCGCGCGCGCGCACGCCCGCGAGCTCGCGCTATCGATGTTGATCAATACCCATAGAGGGACTATGACTCGGGTAGGAGACTATGACATTAGATAGTGGCGGCAATGCCGGCAGAATGGTACAGGCAAATACGGGTTTGTATTCCCATGGCGGGAGGTCGCATTTTGTGCAAATTATGCAATGTAAACCGTACTTTACGACGATAGATAAGCGACTTTTGCGTGCCATTAGTTGCGCGTTTTGTTTTCCACGTGAAGAATTATTTTTATTCCGACGCCACAATGAGATATAATTGCCGCGTTTCGAGTATCTATGTGGAATATCGCGCGCCGGTAATTACTTTCCTTCCCCCGAATCGTAATTAAATGTATCAAGATTTTCGTTTATCGCCGACGCGTTGCGTATATTTCTTTTTACATTTTTTTTCTCCGTTTTTTTTCCTTCATTTTTCATAGGGTCACTTCCTCGACGCTCCATGAGAGCGGCTTTGCCGCGACATACAATTAACGTCCTGGACGTTATCCGCTGTTTGAACAAAGGATTATGGAGCGGTTAAATGAAGTGGCAAAGGATGGTTTAATTACGCGGCAAGACGCGCGTTGTTGCGCGCTAACGAATTTTCATTTATTCGGCCCTTTTTGAAATTAACTCGATAGTCATTTCGAAGAACATATACGGCGGGAAAGTCGCCTTGCGTATGAATACCGATTGCGTGTTTTAGGGAATTTTGATATAAAAATATGTAATACGAAATCGTACGCTGATAAATAAAATTTTAAGGGAAACAATGTACATCGTTAGTTGTACACATTGTAGCAATCTTACAATTTGAATAGTAAACGACGTCAGCCAATGAGATAACGACATTCAACTGGTTTAACCAATGAGAATAACATTACATGTTACAATGTAAATTTTACAATTTCATTTTCTTTGTGTTTATATAAATTATATATACACTGAGAAAAATGAAACATGAAAAATTACTGTTTATAATACTAATTTGGGGTCATATGATACAAATCGGCAAAATGTACTGTTTATGACAGTAATACATTATTATAATTCAGTAATTATCTATGTAAATAACTTGATTTTTTTTTGTTAAAAACAGTAAATTTTGACGGTTTGTATCATATGGCCCCAAATTAGTATTATAAACATTAATTTTTCATGCTTTATTTTTCTCAGTGTAAATTTTGTAAACTTATAAATTCGGGCATTTCTCGATGGTCACGTTGGCTTCGATTTGACTAAATAACTCATTTTCAATATTTATAGTGTAAAACAACGATGACAGCTTGATGCCTAATTAATCGTTGGTGACCGAGCGATAGCGAAAAGCGTCCATTATGAGACTTAGGCGAGGCCATAATCCGGTCCATAAACGACCTATAATGGCATCCAGTAGAGAATAACCGAATGGCCTTGCCCTGGCCCAGTACCGATTCTATTACTTTTATTAAACGTAATAACGTCAGACCTACATCGGCTCAACCCGAACCCTGACAATATCCCACAGAAACCTTCCAACCGTCGACGTCAGAAAATTCACCGCACGGTCGTCGCTGAACAATGCGCCGCCACCATCGACTATCGCGATTCATCAACAATATGCATCTGCACTCAAAGAAACATTAATAACTAAATTTGTCAATCCGTGATTCGGGCGGGGCCAGGGGGGGGGGGCGGACGCATTGCTTTCAGCGCGGCGGAGAAAGTCGAAACGGAACTATAAAATCACTTTTGAATATTCGAGCTTGTAAAAAAGTTTGAAAAAATGAAAAGACTCTCGAGCGTGCAGCGCTCAAGCACCTAATAATTGTGCAGCGCAGGATGGCGGAATGAGGCGGAGCTCACCTCAAATATTTTACACGGCATAGGCTGGACTCGGTGTGCAAGAAGAAACTCGGCGGACGGCCGAGAAGGGGAACGCGACGCGGCTACACAATTGGCTTCCCGATTTAGTTTCGAAAAGAACTCCTCGGCGTTCCAATTTTCCCGTTTCTGCCCGGCACGGACGCCGGGCTTAATTAAACGCGGCCGCGCGTCGCTGCGCGCTCCGAGCCAATCCCGGCGACCGGCTTTTCCGATCGCCATTGCGCGGCGTCCGATCCGATCGGCGCCGCGAGCCGCTTGTATTGGGCGACGCGCGGCTCCTCGCGACGAAAACGCGATCGCGCGAACGCCGTAATCTCGATCGGGTTCGTTATGACGCAAAAACGCGGATCGTTTCGATAATGCTTGAATTATGGAACGGCTGATTACAGCGCGCTTGATAATTCTGTTAACAGAGTACCGGATGGGTCCATATTGGCGCGTTAGCGAGCCCGATTCGGCGGGATTTAATTGTGTTTAATATTAACGCGCCCGGCAAAAATTGATATGCGCGACGTTTATTTCTTAATGACTGTATAAAGTAGGGGACCTTGTATTGCGCGAAGTATGCACTTTGCGTCATAAACATTCATTTGCGGTCGCGGCGTTCGAGCGCTTATTTGCGATTTTTTCGTCGCCGTGCAATTTATATTAGGACTTTTTGGAAACGTTACGTCCTTTTATCGGGGCCGTAACATTTTCTTAATAACTATCATAATAATAATTATTATTAACATCGTCCGGCCGCGACTCGTTTGCGGTCCAGTTTTAGTGCGCGTTTAAAATAAAATAAAACGCGCGTTAATAAATAGTTAGAAATAACGAGAACAACATATTGTTTCGTTACGTGGGATTCGTATAAATTACGTTAAATAAATAACGCGCGTTCGGTATAACGGCGAGCGAAGGAAAAAACGAAAGTCGACTTTCGTGCGCATTTTTTATTCCCGCTTGAACGTATAATTTGCTATTTTATCGGGCGAACGGAACGGCTCGTAAATCGTCAATTCGGTTTTGCGAGGAGCGCAAAAAAGTTTGCGCGGAGATAAACAATCAAAAATATCGGCGTTCGGGGATTAAACATTTTTCGTGCTTATTCTATGAAGCGAAGTGCGCCGGGCGGCGGCGTCGAATTCTGCGCGCAGCTGGACTTTACAAGGAAGTGTGAATTCCGTGGGACGAAAAAAAGGTGATCCTATTCCGAACGCTGCCACGCTAAGCATACGAAATACCGATCCACTCGTGGAGCGCCTTTATCCGCGGCGGAATATTTAACACGACGACGCGAACCGGCTGGTTTTGTGCTCCGCCAATTTCGCATCGGACGCGTTCATTGATGCGAGATGACGCGTACGTGCGCGGAACGCAGACGCGCGATTTAAAGCCAGCCGAGAAAATATTCTCGTCATTTGGCGCCGGGCCAAGAGATGCGCGCGTACGTCTCGCTAATGGCGCGCGAGTTCGCTCGATCAAAAGAATCGCTTCGTCAAAATCATATCGAACCTCCGTTCCGAGCTTCAAATAACGAGACGTAATTTATGGCGATATTTTTTCGGACGCGGAATTTGATTTACGCCGCGGTCTCGTTGAAACCAAACGGAGCGCGGTTTGCGTCAAGATTTGGGTTAAACTTTAGCGCGTAATTTGGATCTTAATATTGTTGTTACGAATTTATATAAACGATGAAAAAAGTTCGATCTCGCTACGAAACTTACGGCCGATCGTCCTTTTTTCTTTGATCCCATAAAATGTACCACTATATTTCTCTAGCTGAATCAATTAAAACATATTTATTACCGTCGAGCCGAGCACCGATTTCATTAACTGCAAATCTGATTTAAAAAGGCATAAAAATAAACAAACAAGCATAATAAGTTGCAGGGGAAAAAAGCTCACGCGCTATCTCGATTAAATAAATTCTAACGAAAATCGATTAGTCGACATTTGCTTAATGAATATTTTCGTCGGAAAGGACACGAGAAAAAGGAAGGACCATTTGATTTGTCACGAAATTGGAATTCACTCAGAAAACCATAAAATATATCAAGCGGAAACTAATTTCTATCGAATTGTCATTAACTCGGCTTATAATTGCGTCGGCCGAAAATTGGCCGGCGCGTAACACGATCCATCAGTCTTGCTGCACGCTGAATAAAACATTTCGTCGAGATAATCGGCGTCCGGCATTGAAGCGGCGTCGAGTTTCTCTCGGTGCGCCGTCGATCGGGCGCGGGCGCGCGCGCGCCCGTGAGCCGTGCGGCCGAAACGCGGCGGCGCGCGATCCGCCCGATCGATAACGAAATTTCAGCGCGATCAAAATTTGTGTTTTGTAACGTTTCCAGCGGACTGCGGGCCTCGTGCAATAATAATCGAATTTATTCCCCAAATCTAGTCGTAAAATATCCGCATCCATTAATATATCAAAGATCAGCGTTTCGAACAATATTCCGGAAAGATTAATATCGCGAATAAAAGTCAGACTAAATGGCTTTGCGTGAATTACGACGGGCCTCGGAGGGTCAGCGCTGGCTAAATTTCCATCGTCCGGTGTCTTATCAAATATTCATAAGTCGCGTTTTTCATTTCGCCTTTTATCATATTAGTAGCATCGATCACGATCCCGCGAGCGTATCGTAAAATCGCGCCTCGAAAAAGTCGTCGCGCAAAATCGTAAAAAATAAAGTCAAAATAAAATAACGCTTTGACATTGCATTACCACCGTCTCGTTATTCGCATGATGCATGCAAGCCATAAATAAGCGTGTAATCCAAGGGCGTTTCTCCGCTTTGCAGAGTGTCGCATCGGCGCAAATGCTCCTTATCCTTACTTCTCTCCTTGGATCGCCTTCTACGTGCAATAAGGAAGATACTGAAACACAGTAATACCACGTATTCCAAGATTGTGCACGTGCGTGTCGCGCTATAAAATTTAGACTGAATTTTCATATTTCGCGTCGCCCACGTACGCAGCCACCCACCGGATCGGGCGATATCCCCTCGCGGCGAGCCGATCGCGCTATCCGCGTGAAAGATTTTACTCCGACCGCGCCGTTTCTTTTAAATATTATTGCTATTATTTCTTGTTGCTTCTTTCATTCTTGTCTCGGTCCAATCACGCGCCGCCATTTCAGATATGCGTAATGCCTGTAATTCTGATTATAATGTAATGTCAAATTTCGCACTATCCTGCGTACTTTATTGCACATTAATTGCGCGCGATATCTTCGATTAATGCGCGCGCGCGCGAGCGAAATTTGTGTTGTGATGTCCGCTATATTCAGTCGGCAAATTTCGGTTTCGTCCTTAGTAATCGAATAGATATTAATATTGAATAATATCCAATAGACGCTTATTCAATATCAAATCCATTATTATGTTTGTTCGACATTAAAAAATATCATAGTCAATATGATAAGCATAGTCAATATTAAAAGCATTCTTTGAAACGAATATTTTGATGTTAATAGAGGTCACAAAGCATTAAATACTGAAAATAAACAAAACAAACTTTATCCGTCGTTCAATTCTTTACCTTCCAACGTCTGTTATTGAATCATTTGTTTACAAATATTCGTCTCGAGTTAATGTTTACATTTCAAGTTCGAAGTATTGTTATACATTGTTAAACTCGTATACAACATGCAAACACAATTAAAAAGCTAATTCAAACTCAACTTCAGTTTTCAGACGCAACGAGCCAAATTACACTCAAACACCGATTAGAACCGTATTTAAAATGGCGGCCAAGTTCAAGGGTATTGTATAAATATCGTAAGTATCATCATGCCAGACTACGCCTTATACAACGCATTCGAATCACGGTCATTCATTACACCCATAATTATTGTCACTATAATACACCAACCCGACAAATCTATCCCCGACAATCGCAGAGAAAATTTATACCGTTCGATACAAATTGATCATCGGTCTCGTTAAATTGTGCTGACTCATTTACAAAAATGACCGCGCTAATTAAATACTCGTTCTCAGCTATTGGTTAAATCAAAACCGGCGTCCCTTCTTTTGCAGTATCTTATTGATTCAAAAAAGCGTTTACGCTTAAAGGCTAAAAATGTATGAACTATTCTAAATAGTACTTAAATGCAGGCGGTCCTAGATAAGGAAACGATATCAGAACGAGATATTAGAAGAAACATGAAAGCTTCGAAACTAATGGCAGAATTCGATGTCTCATCAGCAGCAGGGAATAAGATATTAAAATATCACTACTAATGCTAAAAGTTATCCAGATAACGTATCAATAATATCTGTGTATGTGAGTGGTATGTGTGGTCGTGTGTACGCGCGTAAAACTCCCGCTCGTATCCTGCACACCGTTTGCTATCTGCAATAAGCGTGTTTTATGCAATTCCAATGCATTTTCGCTTCTGCGATAAATATTATTAACACTGAGATCATTAGGATAGCAAATAGTGCATGCTTTTCATACCGAAATGGTAACGGCTTTCATCAACAGACCGTAAACTGACACTCAAGAAAATAAGTCTGCTTAATTTTACAGTTTGCTTGATAATTAAAATGATATTAAAGTCTTTAAAAAGAAACGATTGAAGAGCGCCATTAGGGCGTTCTAATTAATCGAGTCTCGTTTGACTTATGCTTTTTAAATCCCACGTCAGACGAAATTTCGGAATTTTTTTTATATTTATTGTTATCGTTGTATTGATGAGACTGAGAATCAAAATAACGTTTCACTCTGTTGAATAAAACCGTTTGCAAGTTTCTGAGAAATGCATTGTTGTTGAATAAATGTCGCGAACGCGCGGTGTTTACAAACAAACGCCGGCGCGATGCTAACAAAACGAAAGTCAATTACGACTAGTTCGTGAATTGTTATTGTTATGATTCGAGATTAGGAGATATTATTTTCTGTTTCAGCTGGTGATTGCCGACAGCAACGGGAAGTGCAAAGTAATGTCTAGTTTGCAGCATAAGATAATGCGGTGTTGGAAATTGAATTTTTTTAATTTTTTGATAAGAATTGTAATAATAGAAATTATATGTTCGCTCGTTCGCAATGCTCGGATTTAATATATATTTATATACGTACGACTGTGTCCGCCCGCACTTGCGTCCGCGCGTTCACGTATTACAAAATTAATTGTAAAAGTTGGATTTCATAATTGAATAAAATTCCGTCTGAGCAATGACCTTATTTGGTGATGATGTATGCAAATGTAGTCACAAACTATAGGACGAAAAGCATATTTATTCGACCGCGTGCAAGCGTCATCAAACGCGCGTGTTTTAAATTAATTTCATAAACTGCATTACGTTCATTCTATTTTAATTAATTTTTTAACATCAAAAAGTATGATGAATTTTTATCATACGGGTATCGTAATAAAGTAATAGAAATAACTTGTATATTGAAATTCTTGCATACGAATACGAAGGATTTTTATGAAACAAGGTTAGGCTTGGAGGGAGTATTTGTAAATATAAATTTATCGAGCGCGTGAATGACGTCGAATTTAAGGTTTGTTAGAAATAAAAATTGGAAAAATTTGGATGCCCGTCGGAAAGCTAATCTCTTTCTAAGTTTTATTCTTTGCAAGTTTTTAATACCTAAAACCGTCAAATTTGAATCGGATACAAAATCCAAGAGATTTTATTAGACCGAATATTTGACGCTCAGATTGTCATGTAGATTTTATATTTCGTCGCTCCAACGTTCATAACATACCTATATTACATAAGAAAAAAACTAGTTATTTTTTCGTTGTAACTTTTATTATGACAACGCTTGTTTTTAATTTAAACATTTTTATCGCATAAATCGCAAACCTGCCGATTGACTGAGCAGAATATATATTTTTCTGAAAATTGAAACTTATTGGCGAATTCTTACGTGCATGCGATTATCTTGGGTATTAAATTGTGCACTTTTTGTAATAATTTAACGGCCAATTTTTTGTTAATGTTGAAATTCGTCTATCGATGGTTATTTTTTGGCAATAAATTGTACAAATTATGAATAATAACGAGAGTCGCAAATTTAAAATCAAACAAAACCAGGAGTTATAATCATAGAAATTCGCCTCCTACTCAAGCTTTATATAGCCGCTATTCGGGTTATTCTATAGATCTCGTTCTTGTGAAATTTGTTTTATATTATATTTTACGCTTTCGTAAAAATACTTAAAAGATTCTACAGTATTATGTGAAAATGTATATCTAAAAGTTAAACAATGTTATTAACCTTTATTTCCCATCAACAAATACAAAAAATGTTATTTAATTGTCCAATGAATATTAATTCTTGGAACAATTTAATTATTATGTAAATAAAAGGAGACATCTTTTGTTTAGAAAAGCGCTTGTTTTGAAAATGCACGCAAGAATACGCAGCCAGATAAAGGGCACTAATTTACTGTTTAGTATCTTATACGAAAACCCATCAAAGATATCTGTTTCTACAGTGTTGACCTTTCGAAACAACAACTTTGTCGCTCCAATAACATTACGATTATTGTATTCGAACGTGTAACCTTTTTATTCGTGTCTTGATAAAATGAAACTGCTAAGCTAAAGGATAAGTCAGCCGGCAACGGCTCCCTCTCTTTTTCGAGCGAATCTCCCCACCACCACCGTGCGCGCCCCACCACTCGACACCCACGGCGTTTTCTCTTGGTTTTTCTCAGGCGAGCAAAGCCCGTTCTTCCCTCGACCCGCTCGTTCAAATACATATTTTACAGACATTCATGATGGCCGCCGCGCATCTGTGCGAACCTGTCTGGCCAACAGGCTCGCCCCTTTCCGAGCCGGCGAGCTCGCTCTTGACCAAGCTCGACGATCTCGTCTTGCCGCACGAGCCGATCCTCCGACTGCACGCTGATTGGCGTTCTTATTGACTGTTTAGGTGCCGACGATCTTCGATGGCATTGTCGTTTCTTCGGCCACTCAATACACCGACGTATTAAACCATCATACGGAAGAAATAATGCATTAACTACCGCAAACCCGATTTTGTCGCGGAGATTATTATAATAGTCTTTAAACATCGATATCGGCTAATCAAACAACTGAGATTGTAAATTACGCCGGCGCCGTAATTGCAAAGCCCGGACCTCGCACAAGTTTAATAACTTTAATAAACAAACGACCGAAAGGCTATTTTAATTTCAGCGCGCTCGAGTCTAGCGAATTTTAATTGAAAGATGCGATTGCACGGTATAATGTAATTGCGCGGTTTTAAATAACATTTTGACTGCGCGTTTTAATGCTTTCGGATAAACTGTAAACAGACGCCGTGACACAATCTAACGATGTAAACAATATTGAGATTAGTAGGTCATTTTTGTTGGTTTATTTAGAATTCACGGTTTGCGTTGTTTTGTATGGTGCATCCATAATTGAGCGCTACTTTGTTTACGTCTCAAATGAAGAAAGCATCGTCTCTTTGTCGTTTCAATCGAATTTCAAAATCAAATCGCTTGTTTACAAAATAATACGATTTATAGTTAAATATGTAGATTGAATTGTACTTGATCGGTTGAAGTGTGTATTTGTTCGTACGAAGTTAATTAAATTGAAATAAAAAAGATTCGTTAATATTGTTCAATGTATTTTTAAAAACTTGTAATAAACATTTTATTTACTTTCTTTTGTTTATATTATTTCTCCCGTAATGAAATTTATATAAAGACGCTATGAACAAACGGTAAGTGATGAAACATTAATTTTGTACAACAGCTAATACTTGTAATTGTATATGTAAATATAATAATATATATGGATAGATAGTTTGTTTTATTTACAAATCTTTTATAAATAAACACTGTTGTATGATTAAATATAAAGATACGTTCTCAAAAAAGCATTAGAAATTCAAATACATACAATGCTATTTACAAAGAATAATATATTCATACACAATGTCATTAAAGTTCAAAGCGTTTAATAAGTATTAATTGAATAAATATAATCCAATAATACTAATAAAAATAAATGCACACGAATCAATCCCTCACTAAGTCCAAAACATCAAATAAATAAACAATAACACCGCTCACGTCTTACTACATTGTCAATCTGCTTCAAATGAAATATTGATTGAAATACAATTAAACCAAATTATACAACGCCCACACTACAACGTATTCCTACCAACATCTAAACGAATTAAGTTCCGTTAAAAATAGTCGCTGAACTATTCAAAAACTGCCATCCACATTCGATTTCGCGACTAAATCAATTATCCATGCAACGCTCCAATAATCGAATGAAAATTATTTATAAATCCGAAAACCATTCTCGACGTTAACACCAACCTACCTATAACATGCAAAACCGTTGAAAAAATGAATTCCTCCGGTTATTTTTAAGCGCGGGTTATTTTATTTCCTACAACTATGTCAGTTATTTTGGTTTAATACGTTTCAAAAAAATGCTCCCGTTTGTCGTCCAAGCCGACTCTCTTGTTTTCGTGGATCGAATGATTTTTTGATGCACAAACCGGCGATTGTCGCAATAATTTCGATGATCTTGTTTTTATTTATTTTATTAGGGAATGTTTGGTACGACAAGGGATGCCACGACAGCAAAACCAACTGTAACGCTTCAGACAGCTAATGATCAGCGAACCTTGAAGCATGGCCATGAAGTGATCGAGTTTGTAAAGAGCGGTAGACGATGTTGTGTCCAGTTGTAATACGACCGAAATTACTCTCGTAATTGCGTAATAAGCCCTCTCGTTCTTTTCACTACCTATCACTGGCGTACAAAAGAAATGCGCTGTAATAAGAGTGTATACTTTTGTAGGATAACTGGTACTTGTCCAGGACCCGACGCACCGTTCGCTCCGTTCTCTTGCTGCGTACCAAACATTATTATAATTATCAAAGCCGTTCGTAATAGCTATTGGTCATTATATCTCGAGAGTATCCTCCGTCCACTCGAGCACGGGAATAAGAATAGCGAGCGAGCTTTGAGAAAACATCAAGACCATTTTAGCGCAAGGTCGATTATGACTACATCGCTCGACGTTTCCAACAACAGTTTCCGAGTGCTGAATGTGAGAAAAGTTTGGACCGCGCGTTACATCCGAGATTTCGGATATACCATCGTGCGGTTCGCTCACGAGACTTCGCGTGTTTCGTCTTTTTACGCGCCACGTAACGCTTAATTTCCTACGCCGAGGCGCGCGTTTATTTTCAAATTCCATCATCGGGCGAATACGCTATATAATTCGAAGTTGAAATCGACGGGACCCGCGGATCCGAGAAATGTCTAATGGAGCGTAAGTGAAGAATAATAAATAAAGCGTCGAATTTACGGGGAAAATAGCGTCGTTTGACATTGGGCGCAACAATGACGTAAACATTCGACAAAATATGGAAATAAATGACAATTTGTGTGTATGGTTTCGTTTATGTTATTGTTTACACGACGGTACCCTTGATTCCCGTAGATTAGAAGCTGTTCGTTTTTTTGTATTGGATTATTATTGTTTTTCGTTTGATTCGTGCATCGGGGTATTAAAGGAAATTGATTCGGCTTTTGTTTTCATTTGATAATAACCAGAACGGAACAGTTCGGTTAGATTGTTGTTTCATTTGAGTGTGTTTGGTTTGTTTAATAAAGGAATGGTTGTAAAATATCGCCTTTTTTTATTATTAGACGAAAAATTACTTTAAAATATAGGGGCACCGGCATTAAAATGATTTTAATTAATGTTTGACAATGTAAGTGCCTAATTAGATCTGTTCTGCTTTCCGTTTGCTCCGTTATGCGCTTTTTTTGTCAATATTTTGCATGAATTTATGTCGTATGGCTAAGGGTTAATTAAAGCATTTATTGCAATATAATAATGTTTTTCGGCATGTAACAACTGATCGTATACATTTACAATAATGGATGTAGATAAAAGTCCTTCGTTGTTTGGTAAAATAATTTACATCTAAATATACAAAACCTCGTTTTGGTTTGCGATTTTAAGAATCGGAATTGCGAGATAATATCGAATAAATAATGTTAATATAGATAATAGGTAATAAATAAATTAATCGATATTTATTATGCTTTCAGATTTTATTGAACCAATAAAAGGAATACGATAATTACAATAAAAAAAGTTTAATAATATACAGAGCGATTTATTTTGTTTTTAATATACAATTTGTTTCATATATATTTTGTTGATTAATATACAATATAATGTTTACATTCTAACATATGTTTTGTCTATGTCCACTGATGGCAGCACCAACTAGAGCGGCCAACAATTGGAAATCACATTCCAATTCTTTATTTCACAGAATTCTTATTATTCGTTCAAAAATATTTACACTAATTTTTTCCACAAAAAATTCGAAAATGAAGCAGAATAACCTCGTAAATAAATATAATAAATAATATTATATTAATTACATAATAATGAATTAAAACAGTAAGTTTTGTATTTTAAATTTTGTTAGGACTTTTTTAGTTGTATTTATATATTTTGATGGTCATAAATAAAAATTTTATTAATTAAATATATTAAATTTTAAAATGTATAATAATTTTAGAGAATATATATTAATAATTATAAATAATAATAAAATTTAAATTTACCGTATTTTTATGAAAATCTTGTCATAGAATATCAGTTTAACTGTTTAAAATTACACTTTTCAAAGTGGAAATTCGGGTACATTTCAATAAATTGTGAATTTGACTGTTTCTAATACAAATTATTCACAGTTTGAAACCTTTCGAAATATAATAAAATAAAATAAAGTGATTTGCCCAAAATCTATCGTCACGTGTTTTATCGCTTTTATTTGCAAAAGTATTGATTTTTTCCCGTTACAATTGACGTTATGTTCGGACAAAATATTACAATGTTCATACATTCAAAATCCTACGCAGCTGTGTCTGCTACTTTTCGACGATCAAACACATCTGCGCCACTGCAATTCGCTTCTCGCATTAAATGCAGACTGACAAAATTCACATTTGATTGTTAGACTTAATTAGTGCAATTGTTATTTCGTGCATAGGGTCATCTGTTAAAATTAATATACATAAACAGTACGTCGTACACATATATTTATATAAATATATATATACAATTTGATACCTACGTATCAAAAAATAACTCTTGCGAATTTAATTTTGCAAATTCATATTTCCAATTCTACAACGCAACAAAAAATGCATTCCGGAATAGTTTAACATTATTTTAATGATAGCAGAAACGACGTTTTGAAATAACGAAATCCTTGTATTATTACTAGAAACGTTCTGGAGATGCACCTCTATAAAGCATAAAATGCCATGTCGTAAAAAGATATTCGCAGCGAAAAGTTGGTCTTTTTGTACCTACCGACTTGACAATGGACAATTTTCGAGGATTTACAGTTAACGAGTAGATCAACATTTTCCGCAACAAAGTGACGAAGAACGAGAGATTGATTATAAAAGAGAAATTGCGCTTCTCACAAAAAGTACAAAAGGTTTTACAATTTATTATGGTTTTAGATTAGCTAATTTAAATAGAATTTTTTCATGCGCGTTTATATTGAATAATTTCATGAGAAAGTAAATACTCCCTTTCTTAAGGATTAAAAGGAATAATCAATTTAAATTGAAAATACTGGATTTATAATTAAAATAACTTATGCTTAAATTCATTTATTCATTTAAATCAATATTTTTTTTACATTCAAATTTCAATTTCAATTATGATATATAGTTGTACTTTTGTAATATAATTGTATTACGTTAAGTTAATTGAAATATTAATTTTAACTTTAATTCATTAAATAATATTTTTTTACAGAAACAAATTCATAAACAAACAAGTATAATTTATCTAAAACAATGGTAATCTTCAAGTAAAAACTACAATTCCAGATCTTTAAATTTTGTTGATTATAGAAGACATTTAAAAAACGCATTAAAAACGCCATTAATTGTATAACACGAGAACAGTCGTTTTCTTCATACTGACATTTTCGGCACATAAGGCAGGATGAACTTTTGTCGAATCGCAAACGGCGTCGTCTAAGAGCCAAGATTAGCAACCACTAAAGGGTGGGAAATCATTCTATCCCATCAGACTCATTCACCTTCCCTACAAATTCAGTTGACCACAATGTTCGCCCTAAGAAAAACGAACTAGACTGTTAATAATACGAAAAGTGTGTGACAAGGCCAGCTGCTCGTACGTGAATTATCAGTTTGAATAGTCCACGTAAGGTGGCAGCACAAAGCGATACATTTTTTCAGTTTCATTTATTGAACATTGTAACGACATGCAATTACTGCGGAACATATTCATGAACTGGTATTGATTTACAATTTCGAAGATTGGAGATTTAAGTAAATGAAACGATTGCTTTAATGTACACGAAATATGTATTTGCATAAATATGAATAAACATTTGCGAATCGTGGGAAAGTTATGACGATAATTCAGTAAGTAATATAAAATAAGTGATATGTATTGTTTGGATTTGCGTATTTATTTTTGCGATTTTTGATATCAATAAAATCGAAAGAACAAGATAACAATTTTAGTGTGTTTATTTTGTCAATATGTCTTTTTTACGAAGTCACGGAAACTTTTTGTTTATAACCATTTGTTGCAGTTAAATGCAAATGACTGGAAAGTTACCAGACGGAACAAGAAGTATTGAAACATAATGTTACTGGTTTGTTCTTAAGAATTAACTTATACAAAGTAGTGAATTTGCAGTTACTATAGAAATATTTTAAAAAATGGAACATAATGTTTAATTAATAAAACTCTCGATTTATCATTAATTTTTAATTATAATTATTTATAGTAAAGTGGATATGTATAGAATTATTATATATAACATATACACAATTAATGATTTGTATAAAATATTTGTAGATAAAGTTTTGTAGGCTTTTTGTATAAATACACAGTTTGTTAATTTAATAACAACGTTTATCCGTAGATCGATATTTTATGCAATTTGTTAGTAAAGTTCGCAAAACAGATAGCAGTAACTGTAATATAATCCCGATAATGGCTTGATATGATCGTCGCCTTATCTACCTCCATTTAATAAAATGGTCACTCGTTGTTAAGTTGAATACTTCTAGACATAAGCAAAAATTGAATTTGTGTAATTTATTACGACGAATATATTACAGAAACGAATTAGGATTATTAACAGTAAGAAGAGTAAAAAACAAGCGAATGGTTTTAATTTATGTCGTGTGTATTTGGAAATGAAAAAGACGGATAAGTTTTATGAAAATAACTTACGTATATTTCTGAAATTATTACATATTTTCATGAATTCACAATAACTATTTTCACATTTTCGTACTTAAGAAAAACAAAAATAGATAGGATCCTGGGTAATTGTAGAAAAAATATTAGTGCGCATGGTAATGGTAATTTGTATTTAGTTTATTCAAAACTTTTTTCTTACAAAACAATATCATTTTATTTAATTATATAAGAAAAACATTACAGATTAATACAGATAATTTTTGCATTAATACACATAATAATATTATGTTGCTCGCGTTACTATTAATTATTAAAAGTCGGTCATAAACACATCTCGTATTTGGTCAATAATGTTAAGTCTCGTCTGTTTCAAAGAAAACCTAACCAATTATCAAGGAATTCGGTACATCAGCGACAGTTTATTAACCGTCATAATTATTGCAGCTTTATTATACAAATAAATCAAATAACGAAAATTATAACAATTAATATTGCATTCCCTTATCTGCACTTAATGATCGCGTTGTTATTGCGCGCGTAACAAAAACGGCTCCATAATTTATTCAAGCACCCGAGCGTAAATCATTTCAAGGTAAATCAATGTCATCGCGAAGCCGCGCGTTAACGAAACGCAATTCAGCGCCGAGATACGCTCGGCACGTCGCGCTTTAATCAATAAAACAAAAGCATAAAATCGCGCCGCCTCCGTGAATGAACTTTTCATCGAACACGAGCGTGCCAATTTATCCAAACTTTGGCCGAGCGTTCGATCCCGGCTGCAGTCGCAGTTAAACTTGCTCCGAGCGGACAAAGGGATGGGAACGAAGGAGCGCGTAAAGCCGTGGATTAAAAAATCTGTACGCGGCGACAATCGGCACGCAGCCGTAGCAGCTGATGCGCCGCTCGGTTCCCCTCGGCCACGCAAGAAATCTCACCGTGAATTAATAACCCCGCGACGTGACGCTGGATCTAAAATAGAAGAGCGAGAGAGCGCGTCTCGGTCGCGCTCTGTCTTGCGCCAGACTTCTTTTTGCTCGCCCGGCGTGCAATCGCCGGCAATAAAGGCGCGTAGTTTGGGCCGCGCGGCGCCTGGTGGCGCCAGTCGGCGCTCAGGGGTGGCTGCCAAACCCCTGGAACGTAATTTGGCCGCGCGCACAAAGAGCGAGCGCGGCGCTCTCGCGAGACCCACGAGACTCCAGTCAGATACATCGATTCTCCATTTCACTGAGCTCTGTTCTCGTTGGCCTTGCTTGTCTGGGCTTCCGTGGGGTGACTCGAGGGTTGGTCGACCCTGCGCGTTGGCCGCGTCATCCCTTCCACCAGAGCCGGGCTCGTTTTACCCCCGACGGGGGCGCCTTCAAAGCCCGGTAACCCCGACGGACTGACCCATAATGTTCCACGACAGCCCCAGTCGTGACAGAGCGACGCCGCATGGCGTCGGCGTCGCGTCTTCTCGCAGTTGCCAACAACAGCGGCGACGAGTTTGGCATTGTGCACGCACCGCGAGTGACGTACCGGGTACCGGTTCGACGGGACGGGACGACGCGCCGCGGACAAGACAACCAGTCACAGTCAGACGCCGGCAGCGCGACCAGTACGTTCCTTCAGCTGTACTCCTGTAAAGTCCCTCCAAATGAACGCACTCGCCTGTCAACGCGTAACTTCCGACTCTCCGCTTCAGCCCGTGGTCGAGTTCCGCGCGCTCTCACGGCTAACCGACTAACACTGCCAAACAACCCTCGCTTGCCGCCACGCCATTGCTCGCACCGCGCGACGTTTTCGCCGATCACCGAGTTGGCGCGGTCGTGGCGCTTTTATCTCTGTATGTAACGGAGCGTGTTCGTGCACGCTCGTAGACGGAAAGAGAGCGACTCGACGCATTGATTGCAACGTATTGGAACGCAGCTGGTTAAAAGGTTAGTCCCATTAGATAAACCGTCGAAACGCGCACAGTGTTGCCATTTAGCCAGTCGCTTTCGTTCGACGCGTCGACGGTTGACGGATCTTAGCGTCGCCGCGACGAATCCTTTTTGCCCGTAGCGCGAATCGCTTCGTTGCGAGAACGACGCGTGTCTATCGATCGCGTATCTTCGCGCTACTGTACTCGACCTGCCCCCCGCGACACGCAACCGGCCCGACAGCGCAGCACGCCGGGTTTCAGTAATGCGGGACGCGCCGACATCAAAACATCACTCCTCACTCGTCTGCATTGGGGCTTCATGCTGCTCGAGATCTTTGATCCCTGTTGTTGGTTCGAAGCACTTGTACCATCACGGGTTGTGGTTTTACTTACTAATTTTTTTTTAATTAAAAAGTTTGCCCTTTTATTAATTGTATATGTATTTTCAGGTCGTCGCATTGTGTGAATCAGTGGCCATTTCCGAGGATGTCACACGTGTGGGAAAACATTTCTCACGGTCTACATTGGTTTTTTGAAACCGTGAGTCCCTCTGTCGTCTATGACGATAGCTTACCGAAGGACTTCCGAAATAGTTGCTGATCACGAATTCAATCACTGATTGAATTATGGAACTTTTTCAACGCCAAGAAGACGATGCTGATGAATAATGTGAAACCCCCTGCACGTATACTGAATGTATCCTGAGTGTATTCCTTTCCGGTATACCTTCAGTATACGTAACAGGAGGCAACACTGATCAACGATGGACATCATGAAATCCTGGAACAGCAATTCTTCAGATCCACAGCAACTCTTCGCATTCCACTGCAACGATTGTTATTCGCATATATTTGCATGCCAATGATTGTTAGCTTTAAATATTTTGCACACAATTGTCACTTCATTTGTACACTGTATACACATGTATATGTATAATATTAAATTTGTAAACAAAAATTGTATATTTGTAGATATGAATTTGTATGATATACTACTTGTATAATATTATAATGTTATAAATATATGTTACTCTGCGATGACTGTGATATAATGTATGTACTTGTAAGAAATAGCGTCATGATTTACATATATGTTTAAATAATATGACAGATATACATTAATCAAATTTATATATGAATACATTAGAATAATGTTAAATAGAACAGTAATTATCAAGTCAACCGTTTTTTCTTACAAACTTAAAATTAAATATAAAAAGATTTGTTCAGAAATGATTGTAAAACTATATATAAAATAGGAATCGTATAAAACAATTTAATAAATATTATAAATGTTGCTATATATATTTTTATAGTGTTAACAAATAGTTTAACGTTTAAAATTAAATTTAACTGTAAATTAATAGTTATATTTTAGTAAATATATAATATTTTCTAAACTGAATTCAATATTTACTGTTTTGTTATTCCTGTTAATGCATGTATTATGTTTAAAAATATTGTAGTCATTATATGATATACGTATTCACTAAAATATTTTGTTTTTATGGATAATTGCTATTTTAAGTTATATAATTTTATGTTATACAATGTATTGCAATTGATTATGTTTTGTAATAATTTTATCAGTATATTATTTAGAATGTCTTAATGTTTACAATATACTATACATTATGTAAAAGGCATCTTTCATAAATTTATTTTAAATTCAGCTTCTGTACTCTGTTTCATACGTAATGGAGACATTTATATAATCCATTTAAATGCAATTTTATTATCCTAACTACTAAACTAAATTTTTGGATTGTTTTTGTTGAACCATTTAATAACACTTTATGTCTTCGAACTTTACGAAGTAATATGTTTTTGTACTGCAAATTTATAGAAAATTGACTATTAATTAAATCATAAATCTGTATACTTATATTGTATAAAACGTTGCATAACAAAATTTAAATAGAATTATATTATTAGCGATTAACTTTTAAAGACGTACGTTAAACAATATACTTATGTCTATATAAAATAATTCTTGTTTAAAACAAATGAACTAAAGCAAACATACTTTTAAAATTAGAATTACGTTAACAAATATATATACAGTCTTTTACATTTATTTGAAATGATATATGTTATGGATTTAAAGATTTATAAATATGTGTAGATAAATTCAAAACATATATTATAAACAATTAGTAAATTATAAAATTTGACCACTAGATATGAATATTTTTATTATAAAATATATTAATTTAATGAATCCATACATTATTAAGAGTAAATAATACACATTAATCAACTAACTGAAAGTGAATTTACAAATAACCATTTATTATATATAATGTATATAATATAATGTAAAATTACGTCATATAAAAAATGTTTAGTATAATATTAAAGAACGTATTAAATATCGAACTCAATTATTCAATGTTCATGTTTGCAAAAGCCATCATTGTATTTAAAACACGTATTATAATTATGTACAAAACACGTTTACTATATTCCAAGAAACAACTACATATATTACTTATAACTCGCATATCACATTTTCATTTCCAGTTGTATAAATATTTTCAAAGCATTTCCATGTTACGTTTTATTACGCGACAACTATGGGAAAACTTGAAGAAAACTTTCTCTTCCAACTTAGTCATAAAAGGGTTAAACTTTGTTGTAGAAGAGAGAGTTAAAAAACATCAAAGAAGATGTATATGAAAGGGTAATTCCACGTTGCCGGTGAATATAAAACAATATAAAATATTTTGGGTGAAAGCGATTGTAAAAATTAGAAAGCTTTTAATAAAGGGTTATCTAGAAAGGGTAAATCGTTTTCTTATTTCGGTTTAGAAAATTTTTTTTTACTAACCTCAGTTTCTCCCAACTCCGTGAATATAAATGTTTATCATAGATAGCCGATTGATCGATGTTTTGTTAGTGATTCTCCACAGCGCGTAAGGTGAGTCAATTACTTTATAGCACGTTGTAAAGCCATTTTACGATGGATACTCCAAGTATCGCCTTTCTGTAATTTGTCTCTTCAACCTAACTTATCGTACTTCCTGCTTGCATCTTCCTGATGATTTCTTTATTAACCAACAAGGCTTATAATAAAACCCAAATACCAGTACTACTAAATTGATAAAATCAAATAAAATAATACGGGTTTTAATTAAAGTCTATGACCTCTTGTATATTTGGAGTAAATACAATTTAAGAAGGTTTACTTTGTAAGCGACAAATATTTATACATGAACAAACGATGTAAAATGTTATTTTGGTAAATCTGAAGAAAAGCTCCCCCCCCCTTTTTTTTAAGGTGGATAATTTATATATGGATTTGATATAGAATTTAATTAGTTTTCGAATTAGAAGGAATTATTTTTCGGAAATTAAACGTTCTCGAGAGATATTTGCATTTTGCTTTAAATATGTTTTTTATTTGTAAATAAAATGTGTATCTAGTAATATATATATGAATAGGTATCTAGTGTAAAATTTCATGTAATAAATATTATCAAATGTTTAATAATTTACAAGATATACCTTATTTTAACAATGTATAATTATTAATAAGTATTATACACTGAAAAAAATAATCTTACAAATTTTACCAAACTAAATAATGAGCAAAAATTGAAATACACGGAGAAACAAGTATACCTAAAAATTTATATATTTTCCGTTTAAAATTACTATACTTTATAGAAATGAAATCAGAGATGTTACGTCTCAATTTAATTTCAATACAGTATGGTAATAAATGAGAGTATATATACTTTCGGGAACAATTGCGCCGCTTAGTGGCTAACTATTGTACTACCTATGATGATGAGGTTAACTGATTTAAACGCCAGACTAACCTTCTGAAAACATTAATGATATACTAATATAATTTCTTCTACTTGTATATTAATGATTTTTAAAATATTATTATATTTCTGTGGAATTATTTATTCCCATACGTATAATAATTTCATTATATAAAATGACAAATTAATCGAAAAAAACGTTCAATAATGAAATAATATACAGAAAAATTGCAAATACTTGACATCTTTGATTGCTTTCTCATAAAGTATAGTAAGTTTACGATTTACTTTTTTCTCCATGTAAACATTAGACGATATCATTGTTTTTATCAATTGTTTGGTAATAATTGACTTATTTTTAGAAATTTCTAACGATAATTTATCATATTATTTACATTTTTCCCCATTTTTCCTACTGTTATTATCTAGTGGGGTATACAGAAAAAAAATTTTCATTAAAAATTCCTGTGCCAAAACAACAATTGTACACGATGTTTGTCAACAAAGAGAAATGACTGCTATAACTCAGTAAAATGTATAACGAAAATTAAGTATAAGATTACGATTTTTTAGACATAATTTTTCTATGTTGACAAACATGGTGCACAATTGTTGTTTTGGCACAGTAATTTTGAATGGAAAATTTTGTCCGCGTGTAAAATTTGTAAGATCATTTTTTTCAGTAATACAATATAACACATGAATTCATTATAAATATTTATTTATTATTCGATTATGAAATAATTATTACTCGGCTGTTAAATATTTTTTAGATAAACGAGTTTATATTTAAATGAAAATAAATATGTGAATACTTCGGTTAATGTTGTTTTATGTTCATCTATAAATTAAACGAATATTTCTTACTCTATTCACACAAAATTGTACACAAAATTCCATCGATATCATATGTTGACATTTTTTATATATTTTAAAATAATTATTTTCTTCAGAATTACCATAATATTTTCTATATCATTCGTTTCAGTGCATTCAATGTGTTTTGAATCAATTATTCAAATCATAGTTCTATTGTTTTGATTTTGTTTTTATTTATTATTGGTTAATTACGCTTCTGCATATATCAAAAAACATGTTTGATATACAAAATATGGTTGAAATTTAAGATTATAAAAAAAAACGTAAGACGATATTCGGTTTCCCATTCACGTACTCGGTGACTATATATATTACCAAAAATAATTATGTTTTCATTTGACACATGTAAGTTACCGTCTGAATTGGCAAAGGTTCAAAGCACAGAAAAGCTACAGTGTAGATTTCTTATTTCTAAGCACGCATTTTACATGCTAGTAACTGCGCACGCACGATCGTTATAATGATTTAAATGCTCTCGCGTCATGGAATACTTACACAGGGTACTCTTCGATATCGCGTGAAGTATACAGTTTTAAATAATGTTTCCTTAGATCCTTTATATTTGAAACTAAAATGGTACGTGTATTATTGATTTATTGCCCATTAAATTCTGCCGCTCAAATTGAGTTTTAGAGAGCACGTTAATAGCTGCTTAAACAATCGAAATAGAAAAGTAAATTGTTCCGACAAATAAGTCATTCATATCACACAACAAAGTTACACATTGTTACGTAAATAGTTCAATGCACTGCACAATGCGTAATACAATCTTCAATTTTTATTTTACAGTTTAAATTGAATACGTTACTTCGCACAATGCGTGCAATTCTATATTTGCGAACCGCCAATAATATTGTGCGGTAATTTGCATTGAATATTCAACACGAATAATTGTTTTAAAGTTCGAAATAAAATAGACCATTATACTTGGAAAACTATATCTTTTAAAATATTTGTTTATCAATTGCTGCTCTGAGAAAAATAAAACATGAAAAATTACTATTTACTTCCTTAATTTGGAATCATAAAAGAAAAAGAATAATATTTATTGTTTTTAAATGGAAAAAAAAAATATAGTAAGTAGTAGTTAGAATTCTGATTTTACTCTTATGATTCCGAATTAATGATATAGATAGTAATTTTTCGTCATTTATTTCTCTCAGTGTTATACTTTTTATAAATGAAAAAATTGTAGTTGCAGCGAGGTGATGATAGTATTAATGTTGCTTATAAATTATCTTTTATCTTTAAAATTTGTTTCTTTTTTTTCCGATTTTGTATTTTTGTAAACAGTATTTTCATAAATAAATAATTAAAACGGGCATAAATAAACGACAAGTATTTTCTATCGCGCTAAAAGAAATAATGTGGTAATTAAACAATGTTAATGAGTATATATTACATAAAATAAATAAAAATGAATGTATACTTTAAAGGTTAAGTAAAGTTTTATTCATGTAAAATACTTTCGCTATAGTTTTACGTTACACGTGAATAGTCTTTAAAAGATTTATGATTCAATATTATGCGAATAATAAATATATTCGACATTTTAACTGTATGTTTATGTAATTTCAAATATTGACACTGAATAAAATATTAACATTAATCATTATTATAATCATATTTATAAACATTCTATAGCATAATCAAACAGATGATTATTACTAGTAAGATTGCCATTAATCAATTGCTCGAAACTGGATAAATATTAAACAGATATGGTTATACAAAATGTTTGGCGATAATATATGTAAAAAAGAGCTTTGGTGGGAAGTTAATTTTTAAATTTAATTAAAAACTATTGATACAGTTGGATCAATTTAATTGGCTTATTAAAATTCAGAACAATGCTATTTTATATAATGTCAACTGCGAAAATTAGTTTTTTAATAATTTACTATAT
>JABFQC010000408.1:0-28166 GCA_022817085.1 Psilanteris sp. ZL-2020
CACGTAATTAGACACATTACCTTCTCTATCAACGCCACGAGAAAATAATCTCGTACCTGCACGATTAATGCTGCGTCGAGAAATAATGCCCCAATTGAAAGGAATACCATTAACTACAAATGTATTTAACGAAATGACTGTTATATATTATTAAAGAAAATATACGCAATTAAGTTTATTAAAAATATAGCTCGATTAACAAGTATATCTAAAAGTATTAGTAGTCTTAATAATAAAATAAATTATCATTTTCTTGATTTGTAGCAAAATACATTTTATAAATTCAATTTAAAATTTAATATTAATTGTAAATGAATTAAGTATTTTTAATGATCAAATTTCTTATTCAATCTACTTTGAAATTAGTTACAATAATATTTATCAAAAAGTTAATTTTAAAAATTTGATTAAGGATACATCCATGAATAATGGGTAAACAGAATTTATGTTGCTCAGGTCGTTGCGCCAATTCTCGAAGTAGATAACCATTCCATATGAATCGTGGGTCAGCTCTTTCAAAAAGTGGCATCTAAATAGCATTAAAACAAAATAATATAAATTAATTATACGACGAAATGCAATTAATAATACTTTTTTACATAAATAACCAATACTATTTACAGTCTTCATATTATTAACAAATTATTACTAAATACAATATGAATTACATGTTATATTTTTGATGTTTATAATTATTGTAATAATACTAAACTGAATAGTAATATAGTAATAAAATAAATGTAATAATAATAAACAATAAAATTCATAATTTATAAATAAAAATATATTTGTATAACTTTAAATATTTTATTTAGTGTAAGTGTATACGTAGTGTATATATATTTTACAGTAGTGTTATAACAATAAAAATTAGTGCTAGATAATGATATGTGTGGTTTACTTAAATATAAAAACAATTATTAGCAGTTAAAAAAAATGCATATATTTAATACATAATAGAATTATCGTTATCAACAATACTTACATATCTCTTTTTTTTTGTGCCAGAACTCTAGGGTTAAGAGTAAATGACATAAAAATATATAAATAATTTATTCAAAAATAAGACTAAATTTTAATTTCTCGAAAATTTCATTAATTTACTCAATAAAAAATGTGAAATTATAAAATTTGCAACTCTTTGAATATATGAAATTCTCAAAAATAATATATACTATAATAAGAAAATGTTTTTATATAATTTATGAGTTTATTATTAAATAAATTCTACTTGCAAATATTACAGTTAACTTTATTTTCTTTATTAATAAACATATCATCATCATAATTAATATTTAATTTGTTGCAATCAATATATTTATTTCTGTTTTAAAGTTTAGTTTAACTATATGTTCCTAAATGTTATTGATTTAAATTAATAACAACAATTTCTAACGTTTTGTATAAAAACGTTATAAAGCAAATCAAATTATATATTATACTATTATATAATAAGTAATTAAAATTAACATTAATCCTACTTAAAAATATAATTATACTGATATCAAGTTTATGTTGTATCACTATAATAAACAAAAAATTTAATTGATCCATAAATTAAGTTGGAATTAATTGTTTTTAATATATTAATTAATATAAGTATAACCATATACACTAACCTGTAAAAATTCAGGTGTTGTATTGTGAAGTCTTTGCATTGTATGACTCAGATCATAAGTATAACTGAAGTAAAAGTGTGGAGTATTCAAAATTGATTGTATCATTTCCACATAGGTTTCATTGCTTTCCCATTGTTTTTCACTTAAATGTAAGGACGATGTTTCATATCTGACCATTTCAGTACCCGCTATCCTATATATTGTTTGGCCTGCAATTGTACCGACTTTTTCTGCTTCTGTAATTACAAGTAAGTATCTGCAAGATAAAAGTCGAATAATTCCAATAATTCCATATATTTTCTTTTTATTTGCAATATCTTCAATTTGACTAGCGGTTCCAACTAGAACAAAATAAAATTATTTGTTATTAAAGTAACATATTATTTATACATGAATTCAATCTAAAAAAAAAACAATGTAGATTGTAGAATGTAGATTCTACATTTATAATACATTGTCCACAAATGTCTACCAAATTGGAGCAAGCTACATATAAATTAGCTAGATAATACATATTTTACATAATTTACGTATTATCTAGCTAATTTCTATGTAACTTGCTGCATTTTGGTGGACATTTCAACAAATTATAAATGTAGAATCTACATATTTCTACCTTATTTCTACCTTAAGCCTTTTCTGTTCTGTTGGGGTATTAAATTACATATAAATTATTTTAAAATTTCAAAAGCAAATAGTATAAAATGATAAATTAAATTAAGTTACAGTTAATGTCAATCCAACTTATAAAATAATTGTTAGAAGGTCTTTGATAAAAAGCCTTGATCTGGCACTAACAGATCTTATTATTAATTATGAATGCTCTGTATACTCTTTACTATACAATGGTATATATAGTTTCTAGACAAACTGTTGGAAAAGTCTATACTTATATGCTTCTTTCATTGAATCAATAAACATAAAAAATATTACTGAGCCAAATAATTTACATTTTTCAAAATTAAATATAACAATAACAATATTATATAAATAATATATAACAACTTCACTGTATGTAATTTATAATTCATGGATAATTAAATTGAATATTTTGCATGCATTAAAGGAGATATTAATTGTAAGCATGAACACGCAAATATTCCATTAATAAACCTACCAATTAGCAGGTGCGGGAATATTAACTATTATTGTATGTTAGTTGCAAAAATTTACCTTGCATATGTATCCGATAGTTATCTCTGTCAAATACAAGCAAAACCTTTGCTTCGACTGATTCCACATACAGTCTTTCATATGTTCTGTATCTAAAAGAAATAAATTTTATTTAAAATACAATATATTATTAAATATGTTACACCAAAGTACTATCTAACTATCATCAATATTAATATATTTTTGGACTTGAAATACTCACAAGTAAAGGTCTTCGTAAACGTCTAAGGTTGACATTTTTATAAATTTGATAATTTATTTAATAAATTATAATTAATAAACGAATAAGAAATGCACAAGATATGCAATTTGATTAGAAATACGCAAAGAGCACGAAGACCGGACACGTCAATGTTTTTTCTTTATTAATTAATCATTATTTACAATTTTGAATACTTGAAATAACTTTGCACGAATTTGTCAACTCATGTTAATCGTCGCTTGGATATTTAACATAATTTGCAACTTAAACACAAAGGTATTAAATGGATATATACTACAAGACAATAAAGCACACGAACAACGCACGACTGGATCGGACAGAATAATAGAAATCTAAAAACTGACGTTAGATTATTAACGAAATGCGTAATGTTGGTAAGAGAAATAACGCGAATGATTTTTTTCAGTAAGTGTGTGATGAACACGTGTCGCCATCTTACATAATAGAACATAATTTTCAAATTCCATTTAATTCGGTTTGTGATCTGCTGCATCGGCCTCGCGAATTTTTTATACTTTATCTTAAAAACGAAAAAAAACAATAATAATAATAATATTTGCCATTATTGACAAAAGTTTTGTTTTATTTGTTTCGTTGATTGTAATATCATATTTTTTCAATTTGAATTATACATATATATATATCCCCGAAGCAGAATAAAAAATTTTGGAAATTTAATATAGATTTTATTTCGTATATTCTGTATGTATGTATATAATATGTGAAACGCTATATGTCAGAAAAACGAGCAAGTTGTAGTTAGAAATAATTAGTTACTTTTAATACATAAATTTATTAATCGTAGTATTTGTGAATATAAGTATTCACTTACTTGCTCCAAATTTGGACACTTCAAAACATTTCATGTATATTCATACAATATATATATAATATAATTTTAACTTATTTCTAATTTCAAAAAATCTGCCTCTTCTGTTCTGTTGACGATGTAATATATAATGTAAGTTTTATAATCACATTCATTTTGAACAATTTCCCTGTATTAACATTATTAATTTTGCTATATGAATATATATGTACTTAATATATAATAATTATATGATAATAATTAAGAAAAATTATTTATATAAATTATTACATTTTTTAAAATATATACTTTTCACAAATTACTACGAAAAAGTGAAGAAATAATATCAAGAAAGTTGATTTGAATATAAATGCAATTTATCTTATATTATTGAAAGAAATAAATGTGTTTTATTTATTTAACAATGAATATTAATTAAAATTAAATTTAATAAGTGTTTGCAACATTAAGTCTCATATAAACGTGACTCTAATATTAATACTTTGCGATTCTCAAACGACTCGCTTTCGATTATGAATTTGGTGTTTACTAAAAGTGTCGAAAACGAGTCGTTGATAGTTGGAAACAAGTCAAATTCGAATTAAAGTAAATTAAAATTTAATTTTTTAAACCGGAGTTGACTACGTAGAAATTTACAAACGGTGCTATACACTGAGAGAAATAAAGGACGAAAAATTACTATTTATTTCCTTAATTTGGAATTATAAGAAACAAATCATAATATTTACTATTTTTAAAAGTAATATATTATGATAAAGTAGTATTTGTCTATATGTAAAAAACTTACTGTTTCCATTTAAAAACAGTAAAAAACATTCTTTTTCTCTTATGATTCCAAATTAAGCAAATAAATAGTAATTTTTCGTCATTTATTTCTCTCAGTGTACTGGCACAATTACTGGCACCATCGGTGCAATATTGACTGCCGAAATTCAGCAATATCTCGGGAAGTAAACATCAAAATAATGTATGTCAGTATTGCCGACGAAACTCGTCTACTCAATGGCAAATAATATTTTGCTAATATTGAAATTTTCGGTTAGTTTATATAATTTTTTAGTAGTTGTACCATAAATACCCTTAAGAATTTCATAGCATTTACATAATCCTGTGTGGAAATCCCGGTAGAATTTGTAAGTTATCGATCAATTCGACATTGGCGCTTGGGCTAATCTTAATCGAAGTTGGTTACCGAATTAAAATAATTGCGAGATAATCTAGCCGTGTAACTAGTAAACTCGACGTGTAATAGAATGTTGTGTGCTAACATTTTACTAAATATATTAAATTGTAGTATTTGGGCATCACAAGTAAATTTCTGGCAATTTTGTGTAGATTTTTAAATGACTTGAAAATGCTGAGTTTTGTTGGAGTAAATTAATTTATAATTGTAAGTTGCTTTAATATCAATTCATATTTTTCACTAACAAATCTATCATTAACGAAAAATGATTATTTATTTATTAATTCATTATTAGTTTTATGAAAAAAAATGTACAAACATTGAAATTTGCATATACAGACTCTATTTTATTAAAGATTAAATAATAATAAACCATTAAAAATAGTTTCTTTATTAAAACTTAATTTTTATTAGATAAAAATCTGTATAAATAATATTTTTTATATTGAATAACGAATATTAAATAAATCCTGTAAAATATTAAAAAGAAGTTTTACTCGGCATTACAATGTCCTTATGGCTCATATATAACTAATGGTATAACAGATATTACACTGAAATTAAACAAAATGTTAGATGAATATATAAATCGAGCATCGGATTTATGTCGAACATCGTTAACAGCTCAACATATAGACGACATATAGACATATGCTATTCTATCATATAGCATTTATTCTGAAATACTTTTCTACTTTTTTTATACTGTTCAAGTCGTTGCAAATGTTATTATTTCATTAAAAAAATCGATTTGATTTCGACGCTTTTTACAGACCAAATTCAAATACGAAAACAAGTAGTTTTCGAGTCGCAATATTTAATAGATCGCATTTGTACGGGACTTAAAGCTGCAAACATTTATTAAATTTTCAACTCTATAACGGATATTTATTGTTAAATCATATTTCTTAATAGTATTTTTATAACGTTAAACTTTGATGAAATAGTCAAACGATAACAAACTATTAAAAATTACTACAACTAATCACCGATTTCAAGCAAATATAATTCAAATATGCTTTTTTGTATTTTTTTATTTTTATCACTTCTGAACAATATTTAATATCATAAAATATGGCAAATCAAATCAATAATAGCAACTTTTATAACAAAATATTATGGTAATAATAATAAATGTGTTATACGTTTTTCTTTTATTTATTTCAACGACTGAATTATTATGCATATTCATTTCATTCTCATTTGTAATTCAAATCGGTTTGGATAACTTGAATTATAATATATTGGATAACCCTAATGTTGGCGGTTTAAATAAAATTAACTGCGATATACCGCGTTGGCTACGATACGTGTGCATGCTTTATGACGGTTACTTGAGATAAGGTAAAAATACTAAAACTAAGAATAAATTGCCAGATTACTTTAGGGGACTTTTTATTTAATTCAACTAAAAATTGTAAACACTTCCGGATGCAAATATGTACATTAATAAAATTGATAAAATGTATTTCTTTGTGACCACAGAAGAATTTCCTATTTAAAAACTTGTACATTTGAAATGCCTTGATAAAGAATGTGTACATTTAACTTTTTTAAAAATATTCAATTTAAACAATTTGTTTCTTTATTTTTATACATTTGTATGTATTGGGAGAAAAAAAGTACGATTAATTCCGATTATTCGTTTGAATTGTGAACTCAAACGATATATCCAATATATTATATATATCAAATAATGTGCAAATTTATATTCGACTTGTGGCTATTACGCAGACTTTCGAAAAAACTTAACGTGGATAAATATTTGTGCTTTGAAAATTTAAAATGCAAAGTAAATTTTGACTCGATTTTTGAACCGTTATTTTTTTTATAAGTTTGCAGAATTTAAAAGCGTTATTAATTGGTTGTACACAAAAAACATTTATTAAGAAAAAAGAAAAAATCTGAATTAAAAATATTTATATCAATCTATTATATTCACGCAGAGAAGAAAACAAATTGTAATTTATTTGTGCGCAAAATTAAAAGAAGGAAAAAATATATTCTTAAAAGTATAACATTAAATTTGCAGTGCACTGCTTTAAATTGTATATGTTGTTGATATGTATAAAGCATGTTTTTTTAAAGATAATTTAATGTGTCACTTGAAAAAAAGTTCGTTCTTCATTCAGCTACTGCGTTAAACACGATCAAAAATTGCTTCCTGTGACCGCAATTTTACTCAATGTTTGCACAAATAATGGCAATTCGTTTGAAATTAACTGCATGACAAAGGTTACTTTTTTTGACAGTATTGAAAGTCATATTATTAGTCAATAATAATTGATTTAATCTGTGACCGCATTTGGCACCAATATTTGGGTAATGTTGTTGCTTAATATTTAGTGAAGAAATATGCATCTATTGGCATCTATCACATGACACTTTTAGAATATAAATTAATTAGTCAATCATGATCTTATGATTACATAAATATTTGGATTTAATCAAAACTGAGAAGAAATGTGCATTCCACTTTTTGTGTATAAAATTAATAGGTGACATTAGTAATAGTATAGATAAGTAGTCCATTATCAAAGTAACATACTATATATATTTATTTATTTCCAAAATCTACAAAATGATTATATTGAATCATATATCTAAGGTACATAGTCAAATGTAAATAAATGAATTACGTCACTGCAGTGATAACATCCAAATCAATCGGTTTATTTATCAATAGGGAATCATCTGATTTATTTAGTAAAGCAAACTTATTATATTATTATGTATAACTGATTTTTATTTCAAAGATACGTATATATGTATCAAGTAGCCGGAAACAGATCGAAGCAGATTGACTCAACACCGTTTGAATCATGGTTTGATAGACGACAGATTGAATTGAAAGTTGTTGAATCTACCCCGATAATTCAACATGTATTTATTGTTGGAAAGTAACGTTGTTAATAACGACATACAGTGTATACATATATTAGTTTCAATCAGCAGCATTTCGGGATAGAAAACAAATATTTTTAATACTTTTGTTGTTGATTTATTTTTAAAGAAACGTAAGTAATTAATAAAATGATTTTTTTTAGAATTTTCGGATAACCAAATATTATTGGTCAAATTGTGAATCACTTTATTCATTTTATCAATTAATTTTTTTACATAATAATCCGATGTCAACATTTTAATAGCCGCAAAACAGTAGGTTTTTATTTGAGCGTGTAATTTTTTAATATTTTGTACTTGATCGTTTTACTGTGTCAATTTATTATTTGTTAATTTTTTATTTATTGAGTGAATAAAAAATTCACTTTTTTTAAAATATAGCTTTTAAGCAAAAGAAAAATGTTTTTGAACAAGATTTCAAATTGATTTCTTTGCTACTCATTTGCTGAGTGAAATCTTACTTATTAGACCCTAGTCATTACCTAACATACACGACTTCTGAGTAACTTAGTTGCTGACTCCTTACATGCCATTATTTTCATCATCATAATGTATTATTATTATTATTATTATTATTATATATTAGAGGTTTGTATTATCAAAAAATTGAATTATTTATAACTTTTAATAATAACTTATTTAACGCTGTTAGATGTTCAAGATAAAAAATGCGTATAATAGTATATCGAAAGTAAGCACGTGATAAGTATATATATATATATATATATACCTTTATATTTATAGAGTGAGAGAAAGAAATATAATAAAAATGTAGCTCTAAAATAAAGATTCTAGATATTGTTTTATGATTCTTTTAATCATAAAATATTTTTCATAAATTATAGTAAAATGTATTGTACTAATTTTGAAAATAATTATTACGTGAATAATAATTCATATTATAAAATATTTGCATTATTATTTCAAACTTTAACTTGATTATTTAATTGGTCCAGTTTAGAAAGTGAAGATAGACAGGGATAAGGAGGATAACGCGTCGAAGTATATATATAGGTATATAGAATATAATGTTTTTATTAAGCGATTTTTATGTAAGTCAAAGGTTTGTTTTTAAATGCTTTCGTCGCTAGTCTTAAATAAATACACACCTTTATACTAAACTGCAATAATATTACACTTTAATAAGATCTTTTATTTTAATAATTTAAACTTCTATGAAATGTGTACTGTTGTTATTGTATGATTTACAACATTACACGGAGAAAAATTTTATATTAAAAATGACTATATATTATGGTATTTCAGGGATATGGAAACAATTATTTAAAAAATTATTATACATCTTCTATACAATACAATATCTTCTAGACAAATTAGCTATATTTTATAAGACAAATTTCTATAAAGTATAGTAATTTCCATAATACTAATATATACTAATCATGATATCCTTATAAACCTATAAGTATGGTATTTTATAATGTAACTTTTTTTCTACATGTATTTCAACTAATTTTACGCACGGATAAGATGCTATCGTTATATAAAGGCCAAACATTTTGATAATTTAACCCCCGCGTATCTACTGGTTTCACATGACGTGACACACATCGTCAACCGGATGCGTTTTTTAAAAAATCGAAATAATATTTTTTAACATTTGAACCAACGCTATGTATATAAACGAAAGTTTATATAATTAATTACTATACTTTAACTTTTTAAGTTTCAAGTATTCTTCTTATATTATATAAATAAAACAGAAACGTATTGATTTAATTGGTAATTACAAGAATTCGTGTGTTTAAAGATTAGAATATCATTTGTCCTTAACTTTTAGTTTGAAAAAATACAGTAACTAAGACCGAACCCTGTTATACCATAAAATCATATCTACAAACTAATAACTTAACCACCAGGCTAGTAGTATCTTGTCCTTAACTTTTATATTTCCATTTTATTTAATTTAAGGAATATAAAGCCAATTTCATTATACACTTTTTTGAATAGTAAAACTTGAATAAATTGATGAAAAATGACATCAATTTTTTCTGATCTATAATTATTCAACGCCAAAATTCATTTAAACGTTGAGTGATTTATTAACATTATATATTTTTAAATTAAAATGCTGTAGTAGTATACAATTGTATAAAAATGTTAAAATATAGTAAAGTAAACTTTTTACTAAATGTAGTAAAAATTTAAGCAGCTTTAATAATAATATACAATATGTGTAAATTATATTTACTATGCCTTAAATATTCAATTATATATGAGTTAACAAGTGTACAATTAAAAATCATTCATCTTTATTAAATCCATTAAAATAACATTCGTCACATATATATATTAGATTTATATAAGTATAAGTAAAAATGAATTATTCCTTTACCCTTTATCTTCCAACAAGCAAGTAATCATAACGCTTTTATACCACCTATAGAACCTTCGATTCGATTCATTTTATATGTGCGTATTTTAATGAACGGGTGTACAAATAAATTCAATCAGCGCCTAAATCATTAATTTGTTTCTATTCTATATATATATATATATATCATTCCAATTAAATTTCATTGGAAACAATGTTTCAATTCAATGTATGCATTCATATAATATACCGAACGTCTCAATACTAAACACACCCAAATTGGACGGTCGTAAATAATCCTTTCGTCTAATTGTTTATTTAATACAAGAACTTGTCAGGAAATGGATATGTCTAAATTAGGTAAAGTACGATGAACAAATCGGACTTGTTGACATTACGCGATGTTAATGACTTGAAGTTATCGGTTGGTAAAAATGGATAAAGTGTGCAGAACGGGCAACGCCGCGAACCGCGAAGATTAGAGAAAGAAAGCGAGCGGCGAGAGAGACGGCGCGATTGACGAAGCGTAGGAGGGAGGAACAGTGCGCGGTGCGCGGGCGCCGAGACACACGGACACAGCACCGCGGGCTGCCAGTGAATGCAAAATATACATCGACGAGACAAGTGCGTGACGAAGTCGTGTCCGACTTAGGATGACAATTTCGGAGGCGATTTGTCGGTCGTACTTTTGAAGAGTGGCGTCACGACGCTGTTAAGCTCGGGCGCGGACAACGTATCGCGGAGCTGCACGAGAAATGGAAGCCGATTATCAAGCGACGCCTAGTCCAGCGCGAGCTTTGACAGGTGAGCGTTGCGAATCGTTGACGCAAAACAAACCACAAAAAGGTTGACGCCGACACACATAAGCACACAAATTCTGACGATGAAGCTACGCGGTGGACTTTTTGTTTGTGATACGAATGCTTTGTTATTGCGCTGTCGTAATTGGTTTTTGTTGCGCACGCGACACGAACAGTGAACGTCTTCTGGTAGAGGAAATACCGCAAACAATTGTCGACGAGAGTCGAAGTTTTGATTAATTCATGAACCGGATGAAACGTTTCTGGATATGATGATCAATGACTGCACTCGATAGAATGCACCCGACTATCATTGAATTGCTTTTTGCTTGTTTAAATATTGCTGCAAATTGTCATCGTTTGTTTGTGTCTACGATTTTTCTATTGTCAAGTGGCATCCTGTGAATAATAGACGATTGCATTGTAGAATGGTAGTTGTAAATGAAAGCCAATTTTAAAATACGCGGTTATTGCCGATAGGACAGAATTATGAACTGAGTCGATGTTGCCATAAATATACTTGATCCAATTTATTACGGGGCATAATAAAAGTTGAGACTTATGAGCAGAAAGAACTTTGATTAGGTGTACATCGGGTGGAGCGAGGAAGTAAAATAGATGCGGATAGTACAATTGCAATTTTGTACAATTCTATTTGATGTTTAAGTTCGCTGTATTTTAATAATAGGCGTTATGTTTGAATAACTATGTTAATTCTTTGGGGCACGGTAATAAAATCAATATGGCTCATATTTATTTATTTATGCAAGAATTGAGCCATTGTTAAACTTAAAATGCTATATCTATAAAAAAATATGATTGAAAGTGATAAGCAGTAATGGGTAAACAAATTACAGATTCAATTTATTTTAAAGCTTAAACAAAAGCCCAATAGAACTATACTTTATGATTTTCATTTTTTTTAAATGATATTCATAATGGAATTTATAATTATTGTCTGATTTCAATGACAGTTATTATTTCATATTTGAACTTTATATTACACTATTATAAACTAATTTTTTGTGTGCTAAGGTATTAGAAAACATTTTATTTTCTTATCTAGATAAGAATAAGCAGTTTTAAATAAGAAATACAATGCATTTCAAATATAAGTATTTAAAATGTTTAAATGTAATATTTTTTTATACATTAGTCATTAAATATGTTTTGTAGAATATCTTTTTTATATCAATATAATTTTAATCTTCAATAAATAATACTTTATAAAAATTTATATAAATAAAATATATAATTAATTAATTATATTTAGGTATTGGATATTTTAATATTGTGTTGAATATTGTGTTCCAAGTGGATGATCTAAATTTTGCAATAATTGAATGTTTTATTTATTCAGTTATATATTATTTCATAATTATTAGCTTTAATAGTAATGATTTATTTTGTATTTTGCTAAATTATTTATAGGAGTGAATAATTTAATATAAATTATTATGTTATTCTTTTTATATATAATAAACATAACTAAATCAAATTGCATTAATATTATAAAAACAACCAATTGTTCTTGTTATTATTTAAAAATAATATATAATTAATTGTAATTTTTGTATTAAATAGCTGAAATAAATAAAAATTATTTTTGTCTTAGTTTCAGTTGACAAGTATACAATAATCTTTTATGTGTTTAAGCTTTGAATTTATTTCTTAATTTATGCTCACGCACGTAACGCACTTTTCTTTTCATTGATGTTAGAGATGATAAAAATTTAGCATTTTCAAATCATTCATTCAGTGCATCTTTGTTCAAAAAATTAATTCAAACTTAGATTGCACATGACTGAACAAATTTATATTAACATGAATTAATTTAGATACATAGCTAGAAATTGAAAAAGATTGTTTAGTAATAAAATCAAGTAATTTCTTAATGAATAAGACTGCAATGATATAGTAGGGTTAGGTTCACATAACTTTCAATAGATGTTTGTATATTATAAAAATTTTACTAGCCTATTTATTTAATTATATTATATTAAAGTTTTATGTTTAATATATAATTAATTAAGTTTTATTCATGGTTAAAAAATATTGTCGGTTTAAAGTATAAAACAACATTTAATCAGTGAGATGTCAGTACATAATAATATAATATTAATTTATTGCTTGTAAATTATGTGCACAAATGTCTAATCTAATATTAATTATCATATGAAAAAAAAGTAATGTAAAATACAAATACCTATTAATCAACAATATTTTTTGCAATTGAATTGACACATCTTCATAAATTGTTTTGTACAAATTATTATCTTAAAGATGTTAAAAATATATAATATGTAATAATATTCAAATTAAAACTTATAATATTCAATGTCAATATGAGTGTTCATTATAAACAGTTATATATTATTTCAAAGTAACATGTATTGACTGTTCAAGTTATTTAATCATTATCTTAATTATATTATAATATCTGAATTTTGATATATCTATATAAATATAGTACAATATAAATATAAAAATTATGTTATAATGTCAATATAAGAATAAAATTGTATGATACTAAAAAATAAATAGTTTATTATTAATTCCATTACTAAATTGATATTGAAACTATGATCTTCTATTGGTCTAAAAAAATAATTTATAAAATAACACTGTTTTATAAATAAAAAGTAGACAATACAAAACTTCACAATTACAAGCATATAATTTAAGATGCATGAATATTGTATGTATTATTTATCCTTAACTTATTATTGAATTCATTCAGAGCTAAATTTATGTTAATATTAACACCAACATTTAGTGTTTTGATTGATTTTAAAAACCAATGTTCAAAAAATACTGTTTTTTGTGACATTAATAAATTATTTCACTTACATGTCAATCAAATAATAATTACAGTATCTTTTTATCAAAGTATGTGTTTTCTATCTATGTGTTTTATTTACAATTAATACAATATATAAATCTTGTATATCTCCATTTAAAATATCAACTCAGGCTCAAACATCTTTCATTATCACTATGACAGCCCTCAACAATGATGTGGAAGATCCATACCCAAGCCTATCTGACTATCATGATTACGAACCGAATCTGGAATTTGATGACACAGAATTACAAGCAACATCAGCTAATGGTAAGAATAAATCATTTTTATAAATTCAAATTTGGTCTTTTTGTAATGCAGCAATTTCTGCAACGTGACAATATGACATAAGAACTTAATTTTCAAATCACTTGGCAAAACTATAATTGCAACTTCTTTATATTCTCTTTATAAAATGGTTTCCAAAGAAGTATTTAAATTGTTACTTTTGGTAATCACAGCTGTGCAATTATTGGAAGAGAAACTGGATTTGAATGTGGGAAGTGTTGTGACGGGAATAGATTATTTAGAAAGTCCAGTAAGCGATGGTACGATTGAGGAAAACTTTGAGGAAGCTTTGGTAGACGCACCGATCATAGAAACTGGTGCGTAACCTTTTTTATAAATGTCACGACATTCAATCTATAGTACTATTTAAGGGAATATAATAGTTATATAGATTAAAAACCTTTAATTTCATAAGATTATAATTTTTTCATACCTATAAGATTTTATACATTAATTTAAAGTAGATATAATATTGTTGGTATATAATTATTAAATGATCAATATATCAATATATATAACACAATAATATGTGTTCAGGAACTCTTGATTAGGGATCTTTTTATAGCCCTATATTTATTTGTAATCATGTAATTTGAAGTTGATACTTATATTTATTTGTACATGAGCATTTTATTATTATGCGTTATATTATTTTAAAATATTACATTACACATCAATATAACAATGTCTTCTTTTATTTACTGATTGTTTACCTATTGTAAAGGGATTATTTTAATGTTAATTATTAAATGTTAATTTTGAATAAATAAATGAAAATAAATATAAATCAGTTTAATCATATTTTAATTTAAAACTTCTAACATTATTTGTATAGAAAACAATCCACTAAAAATGTTTTTTCATTCTATCATTAAAATAAATATTATGCAAACCTAAACATTTTAAGGTATTTTGAGCAATCAATACACTAATAAAGTTTATATGGTGAAATTTTTGAGTAATCAAAAATAATTACAGTTTCAACATTTTCCTAAAATGTGTAAGTTTGTACTAATATTGCAAAATTACTAATTATGATGTTAATTTCATTAATATAAAAGTTATCAGAATTATACATTAATATCATTGTTCAAAATTTTGCAAAATAGCGGCAGATCTTGCTGTCCTTGACGAAGAACTTTCTGACGAAGAAGATTATTCAGATATTGCTCGTCTTGGTATTGTTGAAGTCGTGGGAGATGACAGTGCTGGTCGTAAAATAATTGTTGTGTCGGCATGCAAATTGCCAGCTATTGGCAAGGAGGCCTTCAATCATGCAAAACTACTTAGGTTGGTTCCTTAAAATTGTTAAAAGAAAATGGATGCATCAGCTTTCATCTTTAGTTTTAACAAAGTGTTATTTTTTACACTGATTTAACAGTTCTAAGAACACTTCGTTCAAAGAAAGTTACTTTAGTGCGCTAATCAGTTAAAGAGAGGAATGCTAATTCATTTTATTTAGTATATGAGTTTTGGTAATAGTTTTTCCATTATGAAGATGATAATTATATAATGTTATATAACGTTATATATTATTATAAATTTAGGAGATAAGACATAAATAAGTGCTATAACAATATGAGCATTCCATTAAAAGTTGATGAGATAAGCATTTAATAAAAGTGTGAAAATTATATATAACTTCGAATAACTGTTTTCTATATGAGATCAATAAATACTGATCATTAATGGTACAACGATAATTAAGAAAATCTAGGGCAAAAATTGCACCCTATAGTCCTTATTGATTTTCTTTCTTTTTATACTTTTCAAAATTATATTTACATATAATATATTTTCTTTAAGATTTATTTTATCAATAAACTTTTAATTTTAGATTATTGATAAGTTTTGTAGAAAAACCAAAATGAAATATGATTTATGATAGAAATATATGGTTCACTTTAACACATTTCTTTCCCCAAAGAAAATAATAAATGAGTATAATAATAATAGAAAAAGTTTTACGAATATTTGAATAAAATAAGCTTAAAATTTCTCTCTGTCCAAAAACTTAAATAAGTTTATTTCCATAAAATGTTTTGTAAATTAGGAATCAATAGATATTATTACGAAAAATATTATGATATATACTAAAGAAAATTTGATAATATTATTATTAATCATAATTTTTTGTCTATAATAAATGAAAATAATTTTTATATAAGATGAATTATTTCAAATGTTATTAAAAAATTAAACACTGTATAAGTATTAAATTAAAATTATATTATTATAAATTGCATTTATCATTAAAAACATTCGAATAATAATATTATAACATAATTATATTTAACATTACATTGTTTTATATTTTTCTTTTTGATGATCATATGTAGACTATATCAACCTTTATAATTATCAAATTAGTTTCAACGACTTGTTATTTAACATTAAAAGACTAAAATGTATAACTTCAAGGCATACGCATTCGTAAATTACATACTTAGAAGTTCCAATGACTGAGAATGACTAATTAAATGACTGGATTTTACCGTAGATATCTTACATACACGTTGGATACGTTTGTTGAACAGGACTATAGTTTAATTTACTTCCACTGTGGACTCACATCAAAAAACAAACCACCCTTATCATGGCTGTGGCAAGCTTATAAAGCCTTTGATAGAAAGTACAAGAAGAACTTAAAAGCCTTGTATCTAGTACATCCAACAAGTTTTATTAAATTTGTTTGGAGAATTTTCAAACCAGTTATAAGGTAACTATTTCTAAAAATATTTACTTTGATAATATTGATAAATATTTTATTTCTTAAATTATTTGCAGTGCTAAGTTTGGTCGTAAGATGATGTATGTCAATTATTTAGAAGAAATGGCTCAATATGTTAATCTTGATCAACTAATAATTCCGCAGCAAGTTTTAGAGTAAGTTTCTTATAAATGATTTAATTTCTTTATGAAAATTGATACTATTTTTTATTGTATACTTTTATTTAATAATACATTGCACATTAGACACGACGAACAAATAATGATTAAACACAAGAAGAATTTACCTACGAGTCCACCGCCAAGTGCTGTGGCAACACCAGTTAGTACAACCCAGTTTGGAGCAAGCCTTCAATTTATTAAAGAAAATAATGGCGGCGATCCCATTCCTCCAATAGTAAGACAGTGTGTTGAATTTTTGGATACACCAGATGGTAAATAAAAATATTGCAATCAATTATAACAAAATTTTGGTTATGATTCTTTCTTTATATAAATAAATTTTTCTTACAGCACTTGAAACAGAAGGAATTTTCAGAAGATCAGCCAACGTTGCTGTAATTAAAGAACTTCAGACACGATGCAATCAAGGATTACCGGTTGATTTTCAGGGAGATGCTCATATTGCTGCTGTTTTATTAAAAACATTTTTGCGTGAATTGGATGAACCACTCATGACTTATGATCTTTATGATGAAATAACACAATTTCAAAGTAATTACTTTGTGATTAAATATTATTATCAAATTTCCACATTTTTATGATTCAATTTAAAACAAAAACGTTTTACAGCTTTACCAAAAGATGAACGACCACGACGAGTTAAAATATTAATTTTGGAAAAACTTCCAGAAGATAATTATCAATTGTTAAAATACATTGTACAGTTTCTTTCAAGGGTAATTATAATTTTTATAATATCTTATAATATTGTTATAATATATTATAATTTAAATATTAGTTTGTAAATGATAGCTAAATGAATAAAACAATATTAATTATGCAATACCATAAATAGTATTAACAAGATCATATAATTAATGAATATAATAAATTCTAGGATAAACATATTATAGTTTAATAATATAAAAAAACTAATAAATCATAATGTCATTAAAAATACATACATTTTTGTATTTAATGATTTAATTTTTTTTTATATCGATAGTAAAATCTTTCTTTTAACTTTTGCAAAAAAATAATTATCTAAAAGATTTCTATCCACAAGCATTTATTAGATATAATAATGTGATTGTCTTGTTGATAACAGGTAATGGACAGATGTGATTTAAACAAAATGACTTCAAGTAATCTGGCAGTTGTCTTTGGTCCAAATTTGGTACGAGCACCCCCGGCAAGAGGCATGTCTCTATCTGCGATAGGACCCATTAACCACTTTGTCGACTTCGTATTTACTTATCAGGATAAAATATTCATTATTTAAGCGCCAACGGAGTGTATCCTTCATAGTCAATGGCCTAATTATTAGTCCTTTGCCGTTATTCCAATGTTCATTCCAATCTAAAGATCTGATTTTTATGAACGTGCATCGTTTAGATTGTCAACTGCAAACTTGAACGAATTATCGCATTTAAATATCAATCTCTTTTATAAAGGGAATACGCACGGCAAATTTATTGTAATGTTTCATTTATCTGATAATTCAAACGTTAATAGAAACATGTTTATTAAGAAAAAACACAAATAATAGAGAAACGAGTGCACAATATTTAAATTGAAAATATAAGAGTCCAAAGCTGAGCAACGATTAAGTTTTAGTTTTCATTGCACGTGTCGAGTATTTTAACGAGACAAAGAAAAAGAAAAATTTACGACTTATACCAAAGATATATAAAAATTAACACAGTTAATATAAAGAGTAGATTTATTATATGGAATTTTAAATTAATTTAGTCATAATTGAATAATGAAGAAGAAACAAGTTTAAATAAAGAGAATGATGAAATAAATAATTTATCACATGTATGAATAGAAGTAATCCTTACTGTTCTTTAATTTTTTTTTACTTATAATAATTTCAACGAGACATTCCACAGAATAAGTTGGTTTAAATCGCGCCAAGACTGATTCGTAGGAAAGATAGTTTGTGAATATGATTTTCACGGCTGTTAGAATATCCTGTAACATAACACTGCACAACAAATTAAAACTTTTTATCTGTAACTTAAAGTATGTTCAGTTTAAATATTCTATTTAATAGATATCGAATATCATCTCAGGAATTAAACAAATGATATTTTATTTTAGGTATTGATAAATATTACACATTAAAAACTAGTGTAATATTAATAAATATAAATGTATATATATATTTACACATATATATACTGTTTATATCAATAGCTAAAAATTAATTTGGCGTTGTTCGTTTCTAAATATGTAAATAATATCCAAATATATACAAACAAATGTTACTTTCATTCAAGTTACGAAAATTTCGTTGTGCAGTGTAATTATTATGTAAATATTAGACGACACTCATGTGTATAAAATTATAAAAACAGGAAGAATAATTGGAACAAAGTAATTGATATACTGTTAAGATATGCTGCAGTAGAAAGATTTTTAAATAAAGAAAAACTGAAGATGATATATGAATTGTAGAAAGTATATATGAAGAATTGTTTTGGGTAACAGACATGTCTTGTTACTTGCGTTTGAGTTATCATCGAAATTATGAACTGATGCACTGAATAAAATTTCGATGAAGCTTCGTTAAATTCGATGATGTGTTATTTTGCGAGCATCATTTGTCAAATCTGTCTATATTTTTTTAAATTTGAATAACGAAAATCCTTTCGCGTATCGTGTGACTCTTTGAATAGTACAAATCGTTACGCTGAAATGATCCAACAACGCACGCATTGTTCACGTAATTATCACACTTGATGTTACGTTTGTGTCATAATAACTGTCGCTGTCAAACTGTTCGGTATATTCGAGAAGAGACAAGCTTCAAATTTTTACTACACACACGGGAAGAAAACATTAAATTTTTAAAATAATAATTAAATATGAGCATAAGAAAGAGCTTTCAATTATTGCTGTTCAAAAATAAAATATATATTTATTTACGTCTTTACTTGTCTTAATATTTGCTCAAATTTGAAGAAGATAAGTTTTCATATAGTTTTTGTTGCGTGACTATTAATAAATCTATTGCAGTATTTACAGATCAAGTTAAGATTATATTTCAAACCATTGTTTTAAAAATATTATTATAAAATTATATATTTCAGATTAATTTTTCTGTGTATAACAATTGTTGAATAAAATTAACTTGATTATATTCTAGTCAGATATATAATAAAAGCGAAATATTTTACTGAGATTACAAATTTTGTAAATTTTAATTTTATAAAATTCGGAAAATTAAATATGAAAAATAGTACCTATGTTATAAATAGAGTAAAAATTTGATGTTGTCACTGCACGGTTATACGTTATTTTCGTTAACAGAAATATATGCGATTCATAGACTACCCTATTAAAACTTTATGTAATTTTGTGATTAATATTTATAACGAATATAATTTATAACGTGATGATAACTTTAAATGTTTTGATGGTTATACGATATTTTACAATTTATACTTGTCTATTAATATTTTTTCTTTCTAGTGTTAATTATATTTTGAACCAATATTTTATCATAAAATAAGCCATAAAAACATTATTTCAATAGACTTGCCCATTTGTTTTATATGTATATTATAATTATCAAATTAAGTACATATACAAAATAATATCATTATACAATTATTAATAAATTTGCAATATTAAATTTCATAAAAAAAATTAATTTATATTTTTACATGCAATAAAAATCTATACATTTTATAGCAGAAAAAGTGTAATAGTTCTTAACACTTTTTCATCATATTATCATACATAATAAATGTTAGTGGGCAGGCCTATAATAAAAAAATATGTTTTATGAAAATAACATTTTTCAAAACTTTTTAATTTATTTAATATAATAACATATATTTTATAATTTTTCACAGCAAATATAAAGAAATTTTATAAAATTTATTTTTAATATGAAAATTTGTAATGTTCTAATTTTATGTATGAATGTTAATTAATCAATGGTATATATTGTAATTGAGCAACGATTTGTATATGATTTACACTTTTATGTGATAAATAATGATGAAATTAAATAAATAATTGAGAAATTTATTCAAAAGCATGTTTATTTATTTGAAATTAGGTTTAAAAAAAAATAACCAAAATTAGAAGAACATTGGTAAATATATTTCTATACAGTTTTACATATTAACGTGAGAATACTCTGTTAGTACATACAACAAAAAAATAAAAACAAATGAAGGTTTTTCGCTTAAATCGAAATCTAAAATTATATATATATTTTTGTAGTTCATTTTAACAGAGTTATTCTATACACATAAGATAACGTGAAAGTTATATACAAAATAAACAGTGAATTATTTTTTAACTCTGTTTTTATAGTATATTTTGCAATTTGGTGAAGTTTTGTTTATAAATTTATGGCCAGTTTTTCCATTTTAAGCTATATTATTTTCTATAATATATGTGAAAATATCTGATTTAAACAAAAAATTTAAATCATTTATATATATAGATTAAAAATTTTTAGTTGGTACTACATATTTAAAATTGATTTACTAAATTATATTTAGTATTGTAAAAATGCTGTATAGACAATTATTAATGTGACACATAATACATATTCTTGATTATAAAAATAATAAGAATGAAATTTGCCTAGTATATTTATTCAGTCTGAGAAATTCAAGTAATTTCTCCAAAGTGTTCTGAATCGATGGCCATTAACATTCAAGTTTATATAAATACAAAATAACTAAACTAGCTCATCGAACACAGATTCGAATCATGATTATAGTACTCTTGACATATCATTTTCCATTACTATGATTTACATTGATGCATTATCTTATTTGATCATTTTATATACATGTTTTATAAATGACAAATTTGCTTTTCTTAATTAAAAGTTACGAGCTTTGTGAAGAAGAACCACAACATGAACTTTTATGACCTTGACTTTGTTCAAATTCATCCTCCACAACTACAACATTTCGTCGTGTACCATTATTTCGAGATAATGAAGATTTCTGTTCAACTTCATCAGCGTGAAGCATCATCCGTTGAGTTAGATCAAGAAACATTTCTTCAATGTTTCTGTTTTGCTTCGCGGATGTATGAAAATGTATTGCTCCAACTTGCCTAGCATACCTGTGAAATTATTTTATACCATTAATGTATATTTTACAAAAATGATATTAACATAATTATGATAATGTAAAAGTAATAAGTATGTGAATTGACAAATATTAAATGATTATCAATATCTTATCAGAATTTGTATGCTGATATACACATTTTACTTTTGTAGAATTTTTAAATTAATTATAATGCTTTGTAAACTAAATAAATGCTACTAAACTTTTAGAAATATACATTTTAAATATAAATATATATATAATGAAATGTAAAAGTTTATAAGAACAATTTAGATTTTAAAAGTTTAAAATTTTAGTATTTAATATAAAAAGGGATTACAAGTTACTGAATGATATAAAGATATATTTATAGATTAACAACTTGTATCTTGAAAAAATATATTTTATCAGAGTTTAAATGTCAATGTTCTTTTTTTGATAAAATTAATTAATTATATAATGTTATATACAAAAATGACGAATATAAACTCCATTTTGTAGGTTTCACGGATAAAGTATTATGCAATGATAATCAAGGTATAAACTTACTCTTCTGCTTCTTCAACTGTGACATTTCGCTCCTTTTCCAAATCAACTTTATTTCCAGCAATTACTAAACAAATATCACTACCTAACATTTTTTTTAATTCTTTTACCCAATTTTTTACCTGAAAAATATATTAATTGTTATATAAATTATTTTAAAATTAAACAAAATTATGTTTCAGTTTAATTAATAATGCATGTATTACAATAACTCTGTTGAAAGTAGTTTTTATATAATATAATACTATAATATTATATTATATAATAATATTATAATAACATAATAAATATATATATAATTAATCTTAACACAGATTTTTATAACATTTATTTATTCATTATGTTAAAATTATAATTACTTATAAATGATAAATAACTAAATACTATAATTTATTTTATTGATTTATGTACATTTATCATATTTGAATATTTATATCAACAAATATATTCTTTAAAACACTTTTCATTAATAATCATTATATATCAGTGAAGTTAAATTTTATGGTTTCGTGATGGTATACTATGCACATGTATTAAATTTCATTGAAGGTATCAAATTAAAATATCAACTTTATTAAATCTGTATTATATGATATTAAATTTTGTTTATGTTATGTTATATACATAAATTATAAATATAAAATATGATCACTTTAATAAATACAAAATTAATTGTTACCTACTTTTTGAAAAGTATCTTCATCTGTGATATCATAAACTAAAATAGCTCCATTGGACATTCGATAATATATAGGTCCTAAAGCATGAAACTTCTCTTGTCCAGCTGTATCCCAAATTGCCAAGTTAACTCTTTTGCCATTTATGTTTAATTTCTTGTTTAAAAATGATGCCTATTTAATTGGATATACAATGTTAAATTATAAAAGTATCATAACACCTATATTATATAAATATATAAAGAATAAAAATTATGAATGTTTAATATCATAATTCAATTAAGTTTGTTGTATAACATAATGTCTATCAGTCATAATGTATACTATATATATCATATATAATATTCAGTTAAATAAATTTTTTTCATTGAAAATATATTTTATAAACTAATAATTAATAAAGTATATAACATGTATATTATTTTATTTATTGTTTTTAATTATTATTAATTATAATGACAATAATTAACATGTCTGAACATGTTTTAAAAGCAAATTTATACAATGAATACTATACCATAACTAATTGTTTACATAAATGATTAATATAAATGATCACTGATGGACAATTTCGAATGTTGCCCAAAAACATATATGTATTTATTTGAAAAGTATTAAATTTGTATACAAAGAAATTAATTTATATACCTTTAAACATTAAAATCAAGTATCTACTTTGCATTAATGAAACAAAGTCAAATATCCAATAATATACATGAACATATATACATGAGTGTATATATGTATACTAACAATATTATTAATCATAAATTTATTTAGATTTATTAACTTGTAATAAATTATAATAATTTAACAAATAAATGAAATTCAATAAATGATGACATAATCTAACCTGTAAAGTGGTGATGTGTTGATCATTGAATTTATCTTCGACGTATCTTAGCGCGAGCGAAGTTTTGCCGACGCAACCTTCTCCAAGTAAAACGACTTTGAAATTATAACCATTGCCAGTGGTTGTCGAACTGGCCATAATTTTTTGTTAATTCAGAACACTCGTCGGCTTTCGTCAAGTATTATTGCGGTGTAAAAGACACTGAATGTTCCTACTGCTACTTAAGACTAACAATCATAATAAAGCATTCGAAAGCACCGAAACCGATAGATGTGTACGTGACTATTTGTTTGAGGGATTAATGAACGTCAAATCAAGCAGAAAGTCAGCTGTTTTCACCTATTTGTACTTTACACAATTCTAAGCATAACAATTGACGCTGTTTTGTCAACAGATGGCTGTTGTTGACCGCTCAGTGGCGACATCTCACTTTCAGACATCGCCATACTCACAAAGTAGTTCAATATATTTTAATTAATTTTTTATTCATATATTCAGTTTGAATGATCACTTAAAAATTATTTTAATTACAAATTTAAATTATTATTATTTATTTATATAAACTGCTGCAAATTTGCCAAATGAATGAATAAAGTTGTAATAAATTACAATTCAAATTAATGAGTTATTTATAAAAGTTTGTTGAAACAATAACAATCGTATAAACATAACAACATCGATCTTATCTGATAATGAGAAACTCAATAAAATACTCATGAAATGGAGTTTCTTTGTTAAAATGAATTAAAATGACGGATTAAGGATTATGATTGAATTATGTTTTATAATTATCATGTTGTTGAAATAATTAAATAAAATTAATGTTTAAAATAACCAGATTAGCAATAACAGATTTAATATTGATTTTATAACATATTGAGAGAATTAAATTCGAGGTACAAGCGTTTGCAAATTTAATATAAAGGTATATAAAGCTTACAATCTAAATGAATAAATGGAAACGGGCAAACATTGAAATATTGAGTAAATGCAAAGTAAGTTGGTCGATCGAACTGTTTAGTATTTCAAAAAAACCAAAATGTGTAACAGAGAAAGAGTTTCACACTTATACTGGCATTTCAGCAATTAGATTAATGTCAGTGATACACTATATTTAAGATGTAAAGAAATTATTTGTATTACTGAATGTTTAAATGTTTACATTTATTAAAATATAGCTCCGATATTTTATTTATAACAAAATAAAGAGTTTAATGAATGTTATGTTTTTGAATTTAAAAGTAAAACTTACACAAAGAAAATTCTTTTGTTATTTATATTTCTCGGAGTGTACTATATATACAATTCTTTTTTATTTGATTCTAAAGACTAAATTTTTATAGTAAACCAAAGTTATTTTTATAACAGAAATAAAAATTAAGTATTAGATATATACGATAAAATTGTTATTACTATAAATCTATATATAATTGTAAACCATTTAGTATCATAGTATTATTTGTATGTAAAACATACTTTGTATAATTCTATTTTTATTAATAGTAACATTTTTTGTCATAATAATCATAAGCGTTAATAAAGTAAAAATGATATCAAAATACTCAATTCTTTCATAATGCGATTAAATATATTAAAGCGAAAGACTAGAATAAGATATCTTGTAACAAGATATTTTTAATTTTCTTAGAATTATTCTTTTAAAATATTTTTGACAGAAGAACAAATCATAGTTATTATATGAAATATATATTAATAAGATATAAATAAAAATTAAATTAAAATAATAAATAAATTTAGTTTGAAAATATTCAGATATAGAAGACTCATTTATTACTGAAACGTGTAATATAATCGTAAACAATATTTCAATTTTTACATGGTTACTCTCACATTGGCAAAATAAGCAAATTCTGATATTAATAAATCAATTGTCTTTATAATATAAGTATATAACATGTATATAATTTGTAAAAATGATTTGACATTGAAACTTATTCGAATAATGTATTCTTTCCTTAACTACAAGAGTGTATTGAAAAGGGTTTACATGTTATAATTTTCGAGTCAATGATGTAATCATAATTATTATTCAACATGTTTTTTAATTATTATTATATTTAAACCAGTTTATATATTTACAGGATAATTTTTGTATATAATAATAACAATAGATATATTTTCTATGTGAATTTTCCTTTTACCTATTATTGATTATATGCTAAAATATTTGTTAATATATAATGAAAATTATCGCTATAAAATATCATCATTTATGTTAACTTGTTAAAAGTGTTCAGGTAAGGTGACTTAACATTAAACGAACCACATTGTCTAAGTAAATGTATAACTTTATTTTTTATGAAATTTAAAATAATTAAAAAATTAAATTTATTTATTTATCATTTATCGATAATGAATGCCCTTTTCAGCACTATGTGCAAATATATATTAAATTTAAAATAGCGCTGAAATCTGACAATTATATAATTATAAATTATATAAATATTTTTTGTAACCGATGTATATATAGCTGTTCTTAAAAAAACAGAATTAAATTGAAGGTAATGTATAATAAATTAATAACAATTATAATTAGCAATATTGTGGTTTTATTTATGAGTAGTAAATATAGTTTATTTCTCCTATTAGTACATACTAAATACAAATAATTTAAATACGTAATGTATTAATGACATGAATTATATAATTTTCATTGTCCTACATTCCCAATACACATACTTGCTTAGTAATTATTTTTAATACTTTTATGTGTTTATTTATATAGTTCATTACCTAGCTTCTACTAAAGAATCTACAAAATAAAATAATTAAAATAATATTTGTCAACATTACAATTTATGTAATCTTTAATAAATTCTGTGTCTACATATTCAATTACAAGTAATAATTTATGTTTTGTTAGTTAAAACATAAGCAATGAATGATTATTTTGTAAGTATCAATTTAATAAACATAATTTAAATGAAATATTCAATGATTGTATGAGATACATATTTTTATAATAAACAATTCTTACACATATATTTATAGTATATAGATATAATTTAATAATTTAATATGTGATTTTGGTCATAAAATACAATAATACTACTTTAACTTAAAAAAGATATATTATAATACTTTCTATTGCTTTCTATTACAATGGAAGCTAAATGTGTTCCACCTGTGCAATAAGTTCTAACAAATAGCAATTATATTTACATATGTAAACATAATGACCCTGCATTAATACAAATACAAATTAAATTATTGAATATGTATATTGTTCAATATGCTTTTAAATATTTTAAATATATATAGTTATTAATAAGTACAAAATTTAAATAAATTAATAATCACAACATGTCTTATTGTAATATATAGTGATATTATACAAATTCAAAACATTTATATATAAAAAAACACTAAATAGTTTATTTACATATTTGTGTAATAAGTATAGTTTAGTTTTATATGTCAAATGAGCATCTTTAATTGTCGTTCATGTATGTACAAAGCGTATACATTTATATTCGAAATATGATAATTATAATATGTATACTAATAAGTATACATTTTGTTCAGAATATTGTATTATTATTATTATTAAAAAAACAGTATTAAATTCTATTTATATGTAAAATTACCCAAAATTCTTGTAATTCATTGTATTTAAACTATTTCGTTCCGGTTAACAAAAAATACAACGATGCATTAAAAATGCATTACAAACACTATTATAAGTTACTCATGTTTATTTACTTATTATTTTAAATTTATTTTAAATGTAATAAAATAAATTTTATAAAAACAATATTTTTTATTGTAATTTTTTAAGTGTACTATTTTGAATATTAAGTATAATCACAATCTACTCATTGGATAATTTGTTAATTGATTAACTTAGTATTTTATTTAAAATAACTTTAACATGAACAGATCCATTATAGC